>VXAX01001797.1:254311-292114 GCA_013399835.1 Leptocoma aspasia
AGTTTTCAAGGACTAGTACTATTTTTGCCTCCTTACAGTTTTTTGGGACTTCATCCATTCTGCATGAGTTGTCAGATATAAATGCTAACAGCTTTGAGATGGTCTCATTCAGTTTGCTGAATCTCCTGCTGGGAATTTTATTTGGCTGAAGAGATTTGAAAATGACTCATGAGTCTTTTCCCTCTTTTTTTACTTATACTACAGTGGTTCTTACCTCTATTTCCATATGTCTTAATTGTGTTAACCATTTAGGAATTTTACAGAACAATGGAGAAAAAAAAAGACATTAAACACTCAGAATTCTCAGGATATTCCACTACTGGATATCCTATGCCTTTGTGTAGAGATCTTTCTTTACTCTTCTAAATACAAGTATGCTTACAGACTGGTTTTTGCCTCCTGACAACTGCATGTCATTCTATACTTTTTTTGATCTCTAAAATTTCATGTTGTTCTTTTATACTCACCCTTAATAAATTCTGAGAAATCCCTTCTGGTGTGTGAGGTTGCTGAAGAGTTCCTATCCCAGTTAAATTCATGGCATAGCATAATTTCTAGCCTTTCTTTGCACTGAGTTCTGAATTTGTGACCCACACATGGCTTTTAAGGATCTATCAGACTTTGTGGTCTTTATTCCTGTAACTTCACTTTCCTTAGCTTCTTACTTATCACTTCTTTCACTTCATGGAAGTCTGCTTTCCTGAAAAAAGAACCATATTCGTCTCTTTCTCCATCTTAAGAGAAAATAACTTCAAAATTCATATTTTCATATTAACCTTTATCCATCTACTTTCACTTTCTCAGTAAGGTCTTCCCAACTGGCCACAGCCGAGTCCCAACAAGTATTACTGTCCATCACCTCACTTTAACCTGTCTGTTCTATCTCTTTGCAAGCTGATGACTGAAGAGCTGAAAGTTTTTCACTGGCAAAAAAACAAAGCAACCTTCCTGGTTTTAGTTGGTAGTTCCCCTTTTAAAAGCACAACATCCAACACTTGCTTATATTCTACTGGAGACCTTGAACACAACAGTAAATAACCCTTAGTCATTGTCCCCTGAACGTGTTGGGCTGGGTAAGGATAGAGTTTATTCTCTTCACAGTGGTATGGGGCTGTGGTTTGGATTTCTGATGGCAACAGTGCTGCTGACACAGAGATGTTTTAGTTACTGCTGAGCAGTGCTTACAAGGGTCAGGGTCTTTTCTGTTTTTCACCCACACCACCAGTGAGGAGGCTGAAGCTGCACAAGGGCTTGGGAGGGGACACATCTGGGACAGCTGACCGAAGTGATATCCCACAACATATGGCATCTTGTTAGTATATAAGGCTAGGGGAAGAAGGAGGAAGAGGGACATGTTCTGTAAATATTTCCAGATCACAGAATATTCTGAGTTGAAAGGGACCCACAAGGACCATCAAGTCCAACTTTTCAGTGAATGGCCCATACAGGGATCAACCCCCCATCCTTGGTGCTATTAGCACCATGCTCTGACCAGCTGAGCTCATCTCAGGGTCACGTCTTCAGACTGATGGCATTTATGTTCCCAAGTCACTGCTATGTGTGCTGGGCCCTGCTCTCCTGCCCATGGGAAGGGGTGAAAGACTTCCTTGTTTTGCTTTGCTTGCATGTGCAGCTTTTGCTTTCCCTGTTAAACTGTCTTTATCCCAACCCACAAGTGTTCTCACTTCAGATTCCAATTCTCTTCAACATCCCACCAGAGCAAAGTGAATGAGTGATCATGTGGGACTTGGCTGCCAGCTGGGATTACACCATGACACCAATTAGGTTCAACATGTTCTATGAGTATTTGGAGGGCTTGAATACCTTTACATGTATTTTTTATATTAAAGGCAGTATCTTCTTTCTTTTCATTCAAAATCACACTTTACTTTTAATACTATCAATATTCTAAATCTGTGAACTACTTTTCCGTAATGAAAGTTAAATCATTATTTCATTTGTGTACTAAAACATCAAGACAATCATTTGCAATGTTCATCTAAATCTATTCTGCTGTGTTAGATAATACATTTGAAATACATACCTAATACATTTGAAATACAGTTTTATCCTTTCTATCATCATATCATCACAGTAACTTTTCTCTTTTCTATTTTAAGCCTTTAAGACTGACCTGTAAATTTATGCTGACATCATTTGCTAATCTAGACTAAAATTTTTCTCTTCCATAGCTTTGAGAATGTACCTTCATCTTTGGTATGACCTCAGTCAAAACTCCAGTGGAAGAAGTGAACCTTACCCCTGTTCAGTTGTCTCCCTAAGAACATCATCCAAGGGCAATGAAAACAAAGCCATCCTGCCTACAAGTCTGCAGTTACACATTTTTATTCAGTTTATCTACACCTATGTGGACTGTTACCAATATCTATGGGCACTAAAGGGAATTCCAGCTGAGGTCTCATTTTTACTCCAGGAGCTATGTAGCCACATACCTTCCTTAGATGACTCCTGGCAGCAACCATACAGCCTATGACTTGGGCTTATAAAGCTATCAATGCCAGGACTTTGGGTAAATGAATTATTCTGCCTTCCCACCACTGTTATTCTGTGGTTCTAGCACATTGTCTTCTCCCTTGTCCCTTGAAAAAGCACTATTTCCTAATTAATTTGGAAAATGTTACCCACCTGACTGCTCCATCCCACTCTTAATCACATTTCTTCTCTTCATTTTATCTGATGCACATAAATGTACTGCACATCCCAAGTGGGATCTCACTTCCCTGTTCTGTTATAACAACTCTTAGTAGATGATTTATTCAAGAACTTTTACCTCAAGACTGTACCTCTTTTTTTCCACTGATCAAAGCTATTCCTTGATTTTTTGTAACTTTTTTCCCTCAGAATTACTGGAGCAACATATGCTTGTTCAGATTTTTTGCTGATGTTCATCAGTCTGATCTCTTTAAATTCCCTATTTTTAGACTATTATCTCATTGTCATTTGTGAACTCCCAAAAAGCTCTCAGGATGACCATACTTGGTCCAAAGACTCACATGGTTAGACTTCTGCATTATATATGTCCAAAGGGATATAGCATATGTATATATGGCATTTTCCTTTCCAAATGCATTTCTAACAGGCTGTATCCATTCATGTAATGCTAATAGAAATGAATGAAAAAAAGCCCACATTTACACAACTTAGCATTTCTCAATTATAAGACTGGAAAAGTGCTTTTATAGAGTCTATTTGGCCAACTCCTTTCATTAGCTTAGTCTGTTAACAATTCAAACTCAACAAATGCCTTTTTCCCTGCTGTATTTTTAGAATAGAATGCCTTCCTCTTGGGCACAATCATCCATTATATTTTCACAAATTCAACTCTCAGAAATTATTTTTCTCTATTTCACAATTATTTTACTTGGGTTTACAGCTCTTACTCTGTCATCTGGGTACATGTTCCCAAAGCTTTGAGACCAATATAGGTATCAGTCTCAAATAGCAGGTCAGTAGCCTTATTGCAGTATTTCCCTTTTCTCTCTGCAGCTGCAATATACTGTCATCTGCAGCTGTGTTGGGGAGGAGGGCAAAGAGATAAAACAGAAATGGTTCTAGGGAAGATACAAAAAGAAAACTAGATAGAAAATTAAGAATGAATTTGAGAAATATAAAAATATTCAGGAGACAGTGAGATTCAGTGAGATTTCTTTTCTCATATGCCTCAGCTCATATTGATTATACCCACAATAAGACACCTACACAGTCACAGCTTCTAAACTGTATATGGATTAAAAATATTGACATCAAGAAGCTGTCAGATAGTTCTTGATAACTTGTTAAGAAATGTTAAAGAAAGGAAAATTAGGAAAAATATTCGGCAGGGATAGAAATAAAGGAAGTGAATAATTTCAAATCTAGTAACTTCTATATATTTACCTTTTATATATATAGGTAAATATATATATAATTTTATATAAAATTATTTACCTTTTATATAGTTCCCTGGGAAATGACAGTGAACTGTCCCCTGCCTCAAGCCTCTCTCAAAGATCATGCAAACTCAAAACTCGCCTATATCATTTTTTGTATTAAGGAAAAAGCCCACCAAGTGGGAACTAATCGGGCATATCTCAATTTGCAAAAATTATTAAGAAAAGCAGTTGAAACTGAAGAGTAGCAATGACAATGACTATTAAGGAAAAAAACTCCTTAGTAGCAAACATATTTTGTCCTATTAATTTTATTGTTATTGTATGTGTAAATAAAATGAGAAATTTTATATGTAAATAAAATGAGGCCCAATGAAATCTCTACTTCAAAATATTCTCCCAAGGGAGCCAAATATAAGTTCCTTCATTTAACAGACTAAAATCCTGCAATATAAAAGAATAAAAATGTTCTAACAGACAGCAAACTATACTAATGATTCACCATGAAAGGTCTTTTCCATATCTGATTTCTATGAGTCAAGGATCTGTAAAACCATCAATTTTCAGGGGCTGTCACCCCCATTTCCTCATTAGTAATTTCTGTTACCACTGGAAAACAAAGCTACCAATAAAGACACCAGCGAAAAGTTGCTAGTTTTCTGTATTTAAAATGCAGATCTTTTATTCAAATGCTGCTATGACATATAATATTTCCCAAAAAACCTGCTGGTTTGCATATAATTTTATCCAAGTAAAAATATGTTGCAATGTTAGTTCATGGAAATAAAAATAGAATTGAAAGTTGATACACTTTTATTCCTTTATGCTGNTCTTCAGACTGATGGCATTTATGTTCCCAAGTCACTGCTATGTGTGATGGGCCCTGCTCTCCTGCCCATGGGAAGGGGTGAAAGACTTCCTTGTTTTGCTTTGCTTGCATGTGCAGCTTTTGCTTTCCCTGTTAAACTGTCTTTATCCCAACCCACAAGTGTTCTCACTTCAGATTCCAATTCTCTTCAACATCCCACCAGAGCAAAGTGAATGAGTGATCATGTGGGACTTGGCTGCCAGCTGGGATTACACCATGACACCAATTAGGTTCAACATGTTCTATGAGTATTTGGAGGGCTTGAATACCTTTACATGTATTTTTTATATTAAAGGCAGTATCTTCTTTCTTTTCATTCAAAATCACACTTTACTTTTAATACTATCAATATTCTAAATCTGTGAACTACTTTTCCGTAATGAAAGTTAAATCATTATTTCATTTGTGTACTAAAACATCAAGACAATCATTTGCAATGTTCATCTAAATCTATTCTGCTGTGTTAGATAATACATTTGAAATACATACCTAATACATTTGAAATACAGTTTTATCCTTTCTATCATCATATCATCACAGTAACTTTTCTCTTTTCTATTTTAAGCCTTTAAGACTGACCTGTAAATTTATGCTGACATCATTTGCTAATCTAGACTAAAATTTTTCTCTTCCATAGCTTTGAGAATGTACCTTCATCTTTGGTATGACCTCAGTCAAAACTCCAGTGGAAGAAGTGAACCTTACCCCTGTTCAGTTGTCTCCCTAAGAACATCATCCAAGGGCAATGAAAACAAAGCCATCCTGCCTACAAGTCTGCAGTTACACATTTTTATTCAGTTTATCTACACCTATGTGGACTGTTACCAATATCTATGGGCACTAAAGGGAATTCCAGCTGAGGTCTCATTTTCACTCCAGGAGCTATGTAGCCACATACCTTCCTTAGATGACTCCTGGCAGCAACCATACAGCCTATGACTTGGGCTTATAAAGCTATCAATGCCAGGACTTTGGGTAAATGAATTATTCTGCCTTCCCACCACTGTTATTCTGTGGTTCTAGCACATTGTCTTCTCCCTTGTCCCTTGAAAAAGCACTATTTCCTAATTAATTTGGAAAATGTTACCCACCTGACTGCTCCATCCCACTCTTAATCACATTTCTTCTCTTCATTTTATCTGATGCACATAAATGTACTGCACATCCCAAGTGGGATCTCACTTCCCTGTTCTGTTATAACAACTCTTAGTAGATGATTTATTCAAGAACTTTTACCTCAAGACTGTACCTCTTTTTTTCCACTGATCAAAGCTATTCCTTGATTTTTTGTAACTTTTTTCCCTCAGAATTACTGGAGCAACATATGCTTGTTCAGATTTTTTGCTGATGTTCATCAGTCTGATCTCTTTAAATTCCCTATTTTTAGACTATTATCTCATTGTCATTTGTGAACTCCCAAAAAGCTCTCAGGATGACCATACTTGGTCCAAAGACTCACATGGTTAGACTTCTGCATTATATATGTCCAAAGGGATATAGCATATGTATATATGGCATTTTCCTTTCCAAATGCATTTCTAACAGGCTGTATCCATTCATGTAATGCTAATAGAAATGAATGAAAAAAAGCCCACATTTACACAACTTAGCATTTCTCAATTATAAGACTGGAAAAGTGCTTTTATAGAGTCTATTTGGCCAACTCCTTTCATTAGCTTAGTCTGTTAACAATTCAAACTCAACAAATGCCTTTTTCCCTGCTGTATTTTTAGAATAGAATGCCTTCCTCTTGGGCACAATCATCCATTATATTTTCACAAATTCAACTCTCAGAAATTATTTTTCTCTATTTCACAATTATTTTACTTGGGTTTACAGCTCTTACTCTGTCATCTGGGTACATGTTCCCAAAGCTTTGAGACCAATATAGGTATCAGTCTCAAATAGCAGGTCAGTAGCCTTATTGCAGTATTTCCCTTTTCTCTCTGCAGCTGCAATATACTGTCATCTGCAGCTGTGTTGGGGAGGAGGGCAAAGAGATAAAACAGAAATGGTTCTAGGGAAGATACAAAAAGAAAACTAGATAGAAAATTAAGAATGAATTTGAGAAATATAAAAATATTCAGGAGACAGTGAGATTCAGTGAGATTTCTTTTCTCATATGCCTCAGCTCATATTGATTATACCCACAATAAGACACCTACACAGTCACAGCTTCTAAACTGTATATGGATTAAAAATATTGACATCAAGAAGCTGTCAGATAGTTCTTGATAACTTGTTAAGAAATGTTAAAGAAAGGAAAATTAGGAAAAATATTCGGCAGGGATAGAAATAAAGGAAGTGAATAATTTCAAATCTAGTAACTTCTATATATTTACCTTTTATATATATAGGTAAATATATATATANGGATCTGTAAAACCATCAATTTTCAGGGGCTGTCACCCCCATTTCCTCATTAGTAATTTCTGTTACCACTGGAAAACAAAGCTACCAATAAAGACACCAGCGAAAAGTTGCTAGTTTTCTGTATTTAAAATGCAGATCTTTTATTCAAATGCTGCTATGACATATAATATTTCCCAAAAAACCTGCTGGTTTGCATATAATTTTATCCAAGTAAAAATATGTTGCAATGTTAGTTCATGGAAATAAAAATAGAATTGAAAGTTGATACACTTTTATTCCTTTATGCTGTCATCCTAATCTAGTACAAGAGTACAGACCTGATGCAATTCTATCATATAATTAGATGGTGCAAGATCAAATGTCTTCTGTTGCATTGTTAAAACAAAATCACGACTATGTTAACTATCAAGTTCACCTTCTCCTGTTCCCATGAATGGGCTTCTTAGATGCATGTACAGTAAATGAGGATTAGAAAATAAATAAATAAATAAATAAATAATTTTAAAAATAATAATATCTGTATATATACATATATAGCATCTCAGTGTTTTGCAGGCACTTAAGTTGCTCATAATTTTATCTAGTCTACCATATTGATATAATTTATGGGAGTTTCCTTAGAGTTCTGCTTATGTTTTCCACAACAATTTTATTTTTCTGTTGTGCATGGAAAGAACAGTAATATGTTGACTTCCCATGAATTGTGAGAAAACAAAATTACACATTTTAAAATAAATCAAATCCTTGAAATTGTAGAACACAGATATTTGAACTAGTTCCACTCAGAACATGGGTAAGTAAGTGAAAATAAGCAGGAACGCTTCTGTTATTCCAGTATTTGTTAACTTGTATTTTTTAACGTGCACAAGATTTTTTAGGGCTTACTTGGAATGTGAGAAAGCATGCAGAATAAAATGGGACTGATAAAAACAGCGGCAGTAGAAATGAAAAACTAATTTCCACAACAAAGTTTTAAAATATAGGCTAATTATAAAACATCCAGTTAGGTGGTATTCCAGTCAGAACTAACATCTTGTAGAACACCAGTTATCATAAACACACAATTAAAAACTAAGTACTAAAGAGGGGAAAATTTTGGTTTTTACATAGCATTGAAGTTATGTAAGGTTTCTCATCATTCTCACACATGCAAACTCTTCCAAGCAGGTCAGTTTTGCCTAGCTTGACAAACTTCCAAATTAATTTCATAGCTCTGAAATACGTAAAGTATTCAAATCTCCATGTATCTCTTTAGGCATTTCCGCTGGTTTTGGCTGGGGTAGAGTTAACTTTCTTCGCAGTGGCTGGTATGGGTCTCTGTTTTGGATTTGTGCTGAACACAGGGCTGGTGGTATAGAGCTGGTTTTGTTATTGTGAGCAGGGCTTACACAGAGCCAAGGCCTTTTCTGCTTTTTATAATGACACACTGGTGAGGAAGTTCAGGAGGTTGGGAGGAGACGCAGCTGAGACAGGTGACTCCAACTGACCAAAGGGATATTCCAGACCTTATAACATCAAGTTCTGTATATAAACTGGGGAAAGAAGGAGGAAAAGTGGGGATGTTTGGAGTGATGATGCTTGTTTCCCCACATCACCTTTGCACGTGATGGGGCCCTGCTCTCCTGGAGATGGCTGAACACCTGTCTGCCCATGGAAAGCAGTGAATTAATTCCTGGATTTGCTTTGCTTCCATGTGAGGCTTTTGCTTTCCCTATTAAACTGTCTTTATCCCAACCCACGGGTCTTCTCACTTTTATCCTTGCCATTCTCTCCCCAGTCCTGCTGCTGGGGGAGTGAACAAGTGGCTGCATGGGGCTTGGCTGCTGGCTCAGGTTAAGCCACAACAGAATAATGAAAATATATCAAAATACTTTGAAGAGTGATGTACGGTATTTTATTTAGTTATTGAAATTACTCCAGTTCTCACAGCTACGCTAATTTTCCTTGTTCTAAACATATTTTTGTACTCTGTCCTTCTACTGACTTAAAGTATGAGAAAAGTGTATTTCACCTTCTGTTTTGTTTTGAACTTGTGCCTTTTTACTTCCACTTTTCCCTACCAGTGCTGCCTGACGGCACTCATTCATTGCTATTCTCAGAGACAAGTTTTATTCTGTACTTTCTCAGTGTCCCAGGTTGCCTATGGTATTGTTTATATTTTCAATTTTGAGAACTGATTTTGCACATATCAAGCTCATTGGAAGTTTGGGACTGAAAGGAGTAACAATGAAGTCAGGACTTTACATGGAAAACTGGGCAACAGGCTTGCATTAAAAAATACAAATAACACTAAAATGTGCTCTCAATAACTCATTTGGAGTTGAGGGGTTGCCAGGAAGACATACATGGTCAAAAATCAACTCCAAATGGGAAAACAAGATATGTCAGAAACAGTGATGGAAAGAAAAAAATTCAAAATGCAAGGAAGAAAAGGGAAAAAAGAAAGTAAATAGAACTGCAGAAAGGAGAAGAGATCCAATCCATTATATTAAATGAGTTGACACTAAAATTAGCAAGATACTGTATTTGTAAACAATACAGCTTTAATTTTTATATCTTATGGTTTAATGAAAATGTAAGGGTCCTAAGCTAGTAGCCTTACTCAGTTCTGACTGATTAAGGAATTTTGAGAAATAATTTTTTTATTTCTTCTTGGTGTTTTTTATGAAATCTAAAATACCAATGTTTTTCCTACAAAATGTTCTGAATTGATCATGCTCAGAACCCAAAATTTAGTATCACTGAATTTAATACTTTTAATAACTTTTTACCCTACTGAATTTAATAACTTCTAACTTTAATAACTTTTATAACTTTAATAACTTTTAAACATATTGCATAATGAAGGTGAAGTTTCTTATCATATGGAACTACAATTTCCTGTATTTTCTTTTGGTTTGCATAGTATTTGTCTCTTTGTGACCTATGAAGAACTCACACAGAAAAATTTATTTAGAAAAGTATATTGATCTTAGTGTTGCCAAGGCAGCCAAGCTAGCTGTAATGAATGTAATGCTCACATCAAGTGAAAAATGGAGAAATATTTTTCCAAATGAAAAGACTTAATTTGCCCAATACATGAACTGTACAGACAAAGAAAAAGATCATTTTCCAACACCTTGGTTAGGAGAGATGTTTAAATAAGTCTTAGTGCTCTTTGGTGTTAATCAGTCACTATGAATACTTGTTTGATAACAATGCTATAAAAATTTGCTGACTGTCATGCAATCCTACAGAAAAAAAATCCAACTGTTTAAGAAGATATCACCTCCAGCTGTTAGTTTAAGGTTATATGAAAACACACTTGAATTCTAGTTTACTTGAGCTAGCCTGCCTAAGTTCACTTTAAGAAACCTTGGGAGAATACACTGAAACTCTTAGGGCTCAGTACTAATTTTCCAAACTGCTCTAATTCAATTTGAGGTAGGTTGTCTCTCCATACCTCCATCTTCGATCCAAATAATGGAATAAAATAATGTTTTCTCTTTAAGCAGCACCATTCCCAGCTCAGAAGGCTATTAGAGGTGCATAAACACCTAGAACTGGCCCATACCTACTTAGCACACATAAGCAGTTCAGTCACTGGAATACCAGTCTCTGGCTTCCAGGTCCTAACCAGATTACTAAATTCAAAATTGCTCTTTTACTTATTTCTCAGTAGCATAATAAATCTTGAATTATTTTCTGCCAAGTAAATAGTGGAGCTTAGAAAGAAATGCCTTTTGCCACCATCCTCCTCACATCCCGACAGTGAGGTCACCCCTCAGAAATAGGAGCTCTTGGCTTGAATCAGTGAGTCAGTGATCATGAAATCTGAGACAGCAGAAGTCAAGATAGTGAAATCTGATGATGATTCTTAAGACATACATGCCTAAAACTTTTGCTCAGAAGTGATAATACTAGCATCTGAATGACTCACCTTCCTTTCTAGTGGGAGATATTTATGTGCATAGATATAATTATATAAACATGTATTTGCAATATAACATTATGCATTTCTTGGAGAAGAGATTTTTTTCTTTAAGTAGACAACTGAAGGAATAAAAATGCAATGTACCATGAATATCATGTTTTTCTCTTTATGGCAGTACATTATATGTACTAGAAGGCCTTTGCAGTAAGAGTCAAGCCCATTTCAGATCTCATCTTTAAGTAAGGTAAATGAGTTGCTCATTCTCCACTGAAAATTCATTTTATCTTTCATATCTCAACTAGCTTGTTTTCTAGCTAATAACAGAGATTTTTTTTTTTACTGATTATTTAGCAGTTCGGTTCCATATGTCTCTACAGAAGCTTTGTTTTGCTATAAATCCTTGTTATCACTTCCAGGTAAGCTAGGAAATCTTTTTTGATGACTGCAGCCATTTATAGTACACACCTCCTTCTATTTCAAAACAAGTGACTAATGAACAATCCTTTGACATCATTATTTTTGCCCCTAAATGTTATCCTTGATAATATGCTTTTGCAGCCTCACTGACAACAGAAGGATCATCCCACCTCTTTCTTTCAACACCTTATGTTTTATATTTTCAAGTAGTTCATTTGCTTTCAGTTTTCCCAACAGATATTTTAATCTTGTTCAAGTTCCATCAGCATCCCAAACTGGAATATGACTGCAGATCCAGACAGTTCCCAGAAAAGCCTGTCAGGAATTTGGATTAACATTTGCACCATGAGAACTTGTGTAAATTAAATGTCTTCTGCACTCAACCTTCTTTGATTAGCCTCTCAGCTATGACATGTATGCTCAAAACTATGATAAAATAGGATCATAAAATGCAAAAGCAACCCAAAAAAAACAAAACTAAAAAAACCAAACCAAACCAAAATAAAAAAACCCCAACAAAACAAAGAAAACAACAACTACAAAAACAAAAAAACAAGCAAGCACAAACCCAAAAAATACAAACAAACAAAACCAAACCAACAGAAAAATCAAGTATCCCCTTAGTAACTTGTAAGCAAGAACATGAATGGCTGTGGGTTATAGAATTTGTGGAAATGTGAAAACAGAGCTGGTACTGTGGCATTTGGTTTTCATTTTGGTGGCCAGCACAAAACCAATATATATGTTTAACCACATATAAAAAGACACTAATTAATCTATGAAGATAAATACATCCAACTCTAAGTTTCCTGTTCCAGATGGCCTTGGATGTAATCCCAAATTATGGGTTAAAATATGAAAAAGTAAAATAATTCAGCCTATACATCTATTTAAATAAAATTCACTTACTTGATTGTTAGAAGAAAATAGATACCATAGAATATCCTGAGCTGGAAGGGACCTCCAGGGATTATTGATTCCAACTCCTGGCCCTGCACAGGAGACATATATCCTGTCTTTTACATGGAATTCAAGACTGTGCACTTGTAGCATAAGAAGACATTTCTATGCAGCCTATGAAGACACCAGAGCTTCAGAGAAGGGCAGAACTCAGATTCATTTCTAAATGCTTCTACTCTGTAGCAGCATGCTCGTTGTCAGATACATTGGTTCCTATTCTGAAGCTCCAAATTCCTTCCTTTCCGAGCACATGCTTTCCAGGTCAGCAGCCCAACTTTCTTGTACACTGCTCATAGGCACATATGCCTACAGCCTCTGCCTGTAACAGCATTTCCTTTCAAAGCCTCTTGGGTCTTAACATTGTAAGCTGTTTTTTGAACTTCTCCTATTACAGTAATTCTGATTTTTTTCCATTTTCTCCTTCAGGAATAATGCCAAAAATTTTACTTTTCTGAAAAACCACTTGTCTAAGGAAATGCATGATTTGATTTATATCTTAAGTTCTATATTTTGTGCTCTAGAATGACCCTGGTTGAGCAGGGAGCTTGGACCAGATGACCTGCTGTGGTCCCTTCCAACCTGATCCATTCTGTGATTTTTAGTTTGTATCTTTTGTGTTAATGCTGATAATTAATAGGCTAAGGCTAGTCTTTCAATACTCTCATGGATTATAGAAAGTACATTAAATCTTGGAAGACTGCAGAAGTTAGCAGTTCTGTCTCCTCTTACTGTCAGATCCGTTCATCCCAGAAATCAATAAAGGTTTGAAGAATGTATTTACCCTGAACACACACACACACACGTGAAAGATTATGAATGAGAAGCAGCTGTAATTTAAAACTGTGCCTGCAGACAGATGTCATGAATTATTTTTAGTAGTTACAATAACATCTTGGGCAGAAGCCTAAAAAGCACTTGCATATATACTTGTACATATAAATTCAAATCTGAGATTCTCATAATCTTTCCTCAGCTTCTGCATAGCTGTTTAAACTCTGCATGTTCCCCACATGTCCTGAATTTAAATGCATGCCTAAAAGAGCAACAGTCTTAAAAAGCCAAGTGATTTGGCCCAAGCCTGGCCATGACCAGCAATTAAGCTGTCTTCTGCCTTTGTCCATGACAGGCTCTCCAAGGCAGTGAAAGCTAGGTGCAGGCACAAAATGCAGGTGTGGCAATTCCTGTCTTTTGAAATAGGTCACTGGAAGTGTCAGGCTATCAAATGTTATATCAGGGAATACCTAATTGATAAAAAAAGACCTGCCCAGTGATAAATTATGGGATCAGGTTCCTCACAAAATGGAATGACATTTCCTGTAAGACAACGTAATGGTTATATGGTTTGCCCAGGAAGAAACTCAATTACCCTTTTATGGTGCAATCAGCTTTGAAGTTCTTGCTGCAATAGCTGGCACCTCTTTGGGAAATGAGATGGAAAGCATCTGCTCTCAAAACAGACCATGAGCTGTTTAGGCTGACTCTCTAGAGACACAGATTTGAATCCCGCAGGGAGATGATGGTGTTCAAGCCAACCAGATGCTTCTTCCCAAATGCTCCAATGTGGAAGGGTAACATCACATAGCACACTCTGACAATACAGTAAGGAGAGGCATCACTTACAACTCTCTGTCTTGTTAAGATCCTCCTATCACATTTTGAGAAGAGATTAATTCTTATCACGTGTGTTAGGCTTGCTCAGTTCAATTGTAATTGATTAGGCCAATGGGGACACTAAACATAAACTTGCCTGATAGACACAGATGGTATTCAACCTGCTCAAGTCTGTTTCTATAATGTAGATGTTCTACATTTGAGAGAAGTTTGAGGGCTTCTATTACTTTAACAAAGAGATAATTGGCCCAGTCACTGGACTTGAGAAAGCTGTTGATCTCATCCTGGGGTAGACACCCACACTTCATCATCTGAATACTTTTCCAGCTCTGGATAGCTGTCAATCATATCTAGCTCTAGATACAATATAATTAGATCTAAAACACCTAGTTCACACATAGAAAACACCCCTAAAATTGATAGGTTGTATCCTACCTTAGCTGCATAAAAAATCTAGGATGAAAAAGAGACAGGACTCTTATGCAACTGGACTTGCATGGGATTAAGTTCAGCATTATCATCTGAAAAATATCCTTGGGAAGCCAGGGAGTCAATTGTATCTACTAAGGAGACTCATTGGGTATAGATCCTGGAAAAGGGAATATTTAATTTAATAGAATTGTATGAGTTATGAGCCTGACCCCATACATTTATTTAATGATTACATACACGGATTGGAGAGTGGTCCCAAATTAAAGGTCAGCCTCTGATTCACCTGACACTGAATTTACTCTGATTGGAGTTAGATAAGCCCAGAGCTGTTCACTGGCTTTACATCAATGCTTTCCAGCTCTCACTCTCTCTCTGTGAGAAAAAGGTTTTCAAGCTTTCCAGAAGATTGCTGAGAATCCTTTAAAGACTTGAAAAACCGGTCAGTGAGTCATGTTTGGTGGGATGCTAATTAGTACTGATAATTAGTGCTTCATATTGTCTTTTATCTTCAAAGCACTTAAGAAATGCTGACTTGGCATTAATTCTCGCAGCATCTTGTCTAACCTTGCTGAGTATACTAACAATTGAACAGCTGATTCAAAAGGAAAAAAAAGAAATAAAAGGCCAAGAGAGAACACATCAATGTCTAGTTTCTACCTGTGCTCTGTAATATTTACATAAGCACACAACTCTGAAATAGGTCCCTACTATGGGCAGAAACTGACCATATCGTAAATTCAGACAAGGCTGAGTAAATTCCTTAAACTTTAAAAGGGATTTATCTGTCATGTGTATGTTTATGTTTATTTACATTTCACAGTGTGCATCCACACACTGGTTTTTGTGACTCCAGTTCTTAGATGCCTGAATACTCCAGAGCTCCAGACAAAGCTTTATTCCTTATGTCTTATTTGCAGGCATAAATTTTAATACTTATCAAGGAACCCAACATCTAGCTGCTGCAAAAGAAACAATTCATGTTTTATAGGGCTAGCCTTAAATGAGTCATAAAAGTGAAGTTCTGGAAAGTATCTCAAAGACCTTTCTTTTGCTCCTAGGGAAGATCAGATTTTATTTTTTTAACCAAAAATATGTTGACCGATTTGTCCTTCTAGAAGCATTAACAACAGAGTGAACAGAATGGAAGAGTATATAGGGTTGTTCAGGGAAACTCCCAAGGATGGAAATTTCATTACATTTCTTGGCAATCTATTCAAGTGCCTAACAATTTTCACCCTGAAATTTTGTTCCTCATATTCAGTTACAATTTTCTTTGTGGCAATTAAATACCTCTTGTCTTTTTTGCTGTTCTCCTCCAACAAGAGTCTGGCTTTACAAGGGACTTTTGCGTCACTGAAGGCAGGAATTTAACAACTTTTAACTTTCTCTTCTCCAGATCAAGCAAATCCAGTTCACTCCATCTCATACAATATGTGCTCCAGTCCTCTTAATGACACTTTGCTGTACTAACTTTAGTACTGGGGCATGCAAAGCTGAACACAATATACCAAATGTAGCCTTCAAAATGCCAGGTAAAGGGAAATAAATACTTTCTTTGGCAGCTTTGACCTGCTGCCTACACTCCAATCTTGTGATTCACATTCAATTTTTTGACCACCAACACCCCAAGGTCCTTTTCTGTAGTACTGCTGCCTCAGCAGCATGTATTGCTGCATGCATTTGTTCTGTCTCAGATGCAGGACTTTGCATTTGCTTTTGCCAAACTCCATGATGTTCATCTCATGAAAGTATTAAGTAGAATCATCCCAATACCGGCCCCTGATCGTGCTGGTTTTGGCTGGGGTGATCTTTGTTGCAGCTGATTTGGGCTTGTGTTTTGGATTTCTGATGGAAAAAGTGTTGATAACACAGGGATGCTTCAGTTATTGCTGAGCAGTGCTTACAGAGTCTCAAGGTTTTCTCTGCTCCTCACCCCACACCACCAGTGAAGAGGTTGGGGGATGCACAAGAAGTTGGGAGAGGACACAGCTGGGACAGCTGACCCTAGCTGACCAAAGGGATACCCCACACCATACAGTGTCATGCTTAGCATGTAAAACTGGGGGAAGGAGAAGGAAGGGGGGATGTTTGGCATCATTTGTTTTTCTTCCCAAGTCACCATAATGCATATTGGGGCCCTGCTTTCCTGGGGATGGCTGAATGCCCACCTGCCCATGGGAGGTGGTGAATGAATTTCTTGTTGTGCTTTGCTTGCATATGCAGCTTTTTCCTTTGCCTATTTAACTGCCTTTATCTCAATCCATGCGTTTTCTCACTTTTACCCTTCCAGTTCTCTCCAGAATCCCAGCACAGGGGGAGTGAGCGAGTTAAATGACAACACTGAGGAATATCACTGCCAGTTAAGACTTCAACTTGTGACCATTACCATAAAGCCTGTTTCTAGGCTTTATGGTTTTCTATCCAGTTTGTGCTCCATCCAGTCTGCATCTCCTCTTCTAGGCTACATGTTTGTTATGGGAGACTACTGTCAAAGGCCTTGCTTGTTCCAAGGCAAATGATACACCACTCCCTCCAGCCCGTACAAAGAGTCACTAGCATCTAAGAAGGCAATCAGTCAAGCATACTTTGGCCTTGGTAAATCCATGCTGTCTGTTCCCAAACACATTCTTGTCCTTCACATGCTTGAAAACAATTTCCATGAGGTCTTTCTCTGTAATCCTCTGAGAGAGTGAAGGGAGACTGAGTGACCTATTGTTCACTTTATCATTCTTCCTTCCCTTTTTGAAAAGCATGTAACATCTGCTTTTTCCAGTCATCAGGGACCTCCTTCAACCACCATGAACATTCAAAGATAACCAACAGTGGTCTCACAGTGGTATCCATGCTCTTCAAGCTTTCCTCATAGTTAAACCTTTTTAACCCTCTTATCATTCTTTTTATTTCCTCTGAACACTTCCCAGTTCATCTAAGTTCTAGAAGAGCACAGTGACCAACACAGGACATGGTGCTCCTACTATTACATACCACTGCACTTTAAAATGAAGAGCATAATTGCATTTCTGATTCATGATAGATCCCACATTGACTAAGTGGAAAGCACTGAAGTCCAGTAAGGCAAAACATAGACATTCCTGATTCATAATAAAAAGCTCATATTACCAGGCAATGCCTTTCTCTCAGGAGAGATTCAGGTTTCTAATATATTGAGTTCAATGAGATTTCATGATTTATAGCATCCATCATGATCAGAATGATAAGATTCAGTGTCCTTGATCAAGAATTTTGTGACACAGAATTACTACAGATGAGCTAATAAAAAAATTGCCTTGTTATATTAGACTCATTATATATGTCTGCCCTACCATAAAATGTGGAAATATTCTATTTCTTCCCCAAACTAGGTCGCAAAAATATTTTAGTAGCTGTTTCAGTTAGTTTTGCATCTAATGTTAAACACTTATTCTGAACTCCAGAGTATCTATATTTATTAAATGTAAATTTTAAGTGTTCAATGCAAAACAAAACGAAGGAAGGAAGGAATTTATAATCCTCACTCTGCAGCTGACTACTTCAGATGTTCTTTTCACCATCTAATTAAAACATCATTTCAATTTCTCACAGAAACATACTATCAGTTACAAGATACATGGAAATAATTTGACTTGATGTTTATACAAGACAACTAAATAAACAGACTGTCACCATCTACAGGAAGGGAACACGGAATATTGCCTGATCCAGCCTTTCATGGGAAAGGGAGCCTAGATGATATTGTCTAGAATCCTGTCACACTGCATCTTGAAAAAAACCCTCTATGATAAGGTAAGGACTCTGCTGCATCCCTGTGGAGTTTGTTCCAGTGACTGACTGGTCTCATTGGAAACATTCCTTCCTCATGTCACAATGAAACCTCTCCTGGTGTAACTTGTACCCATTGGCCCTGGTCTTCTCCATGTGGCTCCTAGTGAAAAGAGGGACTCTGTCCTCTTTGTAGCCGCTCTTAAGGTACTGGAATACCATGATGAGGTCCCTACCATGTCTTCTCCAGGATGAAAAGGAGATTCCTTTTTTTGGAATTCCTTCAATCTTTGCCAACAGGACAGGTTCTCCAGCCTTTTGATCATCTTCCTGGCCCTTCCTTGGACCCTTTCTAGCCTATCTGCATCTTTCTTGAATGGTGACTACCAGATCTGGACACAGTATTCCAAGTGTGGCCTAAGACATGCTGAATACAGTGGGTGACCACATCTTTATCTCTGCTAGTAAAGCCCTCATGGATGCAGCCCAGGACTTGATTCGCCACCTTTGTTGCTGCAGCTTGACTCATGTTCCTATTGCTGTCCACCAGGACCCCCAGCTCTCACAAAGGTGCTCCCAGCCACACAGATCCCGGCCTGCTCTGGGTTTTTTGGTTATGTCATCCCAGGTGCAGGACCTTGCACTCGCCTTTGTCAGACAGCTCTTGCTGGCCCACTCCTCCTGCTTGTCTCTGTCTCCGACAAAGGGCTCTCCCTTCTGACAAGTCCAACTCACCATCCAGTTTGGCATCATCAGCAAACTTGGTGAGCGTGTTTTCAATCCCTTCATCCAGATAATTTATGAAGATGTTTACCAGCCTGGAGCCAGTATCGATCCCTAAGGGACCCTGCTGGTAACAGACTGCCAGCCTGGGTAAAAAGCATTGATCACCACCCTCTGAGTGCAGCCTGTCAGCCACTTTGCTACGCATCTCACAGATCACACATCCAATCTGTATCTTGCCAGTTTGCCTAGGAGAAAACTGTGGGAAACATTGTCAAATGCTTTGTTGAAGTCCAGGCAAACAACATCCAATGCACTCCCCACGCTGACAGAAGATGTTATGTTGTTGTAGAAGGTGTTCAGGTTAATCTGGCGTGATTCGCTTTTAGTAAATCTGTGCTGATTTTTCCCAATCACCTGCTTCATTTGGAGGGTAGTAGTTTCTAGGAGGACTAATTCCACTATTTTCACAAAAATTGAAGCAAGACTAATGAATGTGTAGTTTCCTAGGTCTTCACTTTGGCCCTTCTTATAGACAACAGGATTGACAATGCATTTTAAAATGCTTACACTAAAATCGAACTTATACCGATAAATAAAAAAGGTTGATTTCTCTTACATTTGCTAATATTATTGATTCTTCCATGATTATGGATTGCTAAGTAGTTTTTCATTGAATTCTTCTCCACCTCAAATGTTAAATCTGGGGAATTGGTGTTTAGAAATTGTTTCATGAGTATTTATGAAGAAATATCAGTCCTTTGAAAGTTATTAGAAAGTGTAATCTACACTGTATTTTAATGAGGTCATGTAAAATTCAGATATTAATACTTTCATGTTTACTTCTAAATAATTAATTTCTAAATGTACTACAAAATGCAAACCAAAATGATATTCAAAGAGATCTTCATTTTCAATAAAGCAGTCTTTAGAATTTTTTATTTAAAATGTAGAAGCAAACAGTGGTTTATTCCTCCAACCTTCTACTCTCATACAGTTTCAAAGGAAAACATATGTGAAGCAGTCAGAACCATATTTTGCATTATATTGAATATATATTGAAATTGAAAAATCATATTTTTCATTATATTGAAATAAGATCATCATTTTTTATCTATTCTCCTATTTGCAGGTGAGAGAAACTTGATATAGAGCTGCCATCTGAAGGATTTTCTGCATTTTTGAAATATCCTGGGTCCATATCCTCCATAATAATATAAAAGCCCATACAGAATTTTCAAAATGGTCTAAATAGTTAGAATGCTATGAAAAATGTCAAATTTTAATTCTAAACAGTCTTTCCAAATATACGCTATCATATTTTGTCTGTCTTTGATCAAACATTAAGAAGACCACTAGTATTATTTTACTAAAAGTTAGCAGGAACAAGGAATATTTCTTTCCTCTCACTATTCAACAAACAGCAAATTGGCAAGTCGTTTCACATAAGACTGGAAAGTCTACAGGTAGATCAGTTTCTGAGGAAATTTAGAAATATTAAAATAGTTATTAAAAAATAAATAAATTTTAAAAAACTTTGCCTCCTTTTCTTTTTCTCTTTTTCTTTTTCTTTTCTTTTTATTTTCTTTTCTTTTTTCTTCTTTTTTCTTCTTCTCTTTTTTTTCTTTCTTATTTTTGACAGCGTGTTCTTCCTTTATATTTAGTCATTTTCAGCCATAGGTTTACAGTGGGAAGATTCAGGAGCAGAAACACCAATCTCGATAGCCACTGAGCTAACAATTAGCACATCCCCTTTCCTGTATAGCACGAAAGTGTCTCTCTGACTTTGGCAAAGATGAGTAATAATAAAAGAGACCAGAAACTATTGCTGCACAGCTGCCAAGAACATATTTGTGGCAAACACACATATCCTAGTCTTCTCTGTGTCACAGTGGGTTTCATTACTTTGATATGAGATGCAAACAGGCCTGATGAGGAAGGTGCAGAGCAGCTGAGTTCCCATTTACACAATGGATGCCTCTTCCCTGCTACATTTGTCTTTTTTAAAGTATTTTTCTCCTGAGATCAAAATGAATTATCTGTATCATAAACTGATTTATTCTCTTTTCTTTTTTTATTTCTGAACAATGACTCATAGTGGAACCTGAAAATTTAAGTGATATTTTCTATTGCTTCATTATTCACAGCTATTCTTGGCCTTAATATTTAAAATTGCTAGTAATACTGTTTTCTTTGCTTGTGACCCAACTTTTTTTGGGTTGAAAACAAAAATATAGCTATGGCTGTTTCTGGAAGCCTTTCCTGGCAGGGACTGAATGTACCAGTCACAGGTAAGCAGTAAAAAAATGCATCTTTTGCAGACATAGGAGGGATTCCATTTCTTTGCTCTGTGAGAAAAAGTCAATACGTTATCACCATAGCAATGCTCACTCTGAGCTTAACAGCTTCTGTGAGGAAAGGAAATGCAGGCAGTGTCTTTTTTTGCAGACAGAAAATTATTTCAAATGGGTACTCTAAGAAATATAGCACTCAATGCTTCATCCCTGTTCTTCATTATATTAACAAGGGAACAGCAGATTGTTGAAACTTTCCAGGGTGCTAAAATTCACTGAAATCTTGTGCATTATTGAAATACCTAAATACTACTGATGATACCTTTCTCCTTCATATATTTAGTTTCTTCTTTAACATAGACCGAGATAAAAATATCTCCCAATGAATTCACTAAAGAACCTGTTCTTTAGGAATTTTTGTGTTGTTTTGTACTGAATGGGAAAGACACAACAATTATTTTAGCAAAGACATCCATTTTCTTGATTCCACTACCATCCTCCAAAAGGGCAAAGACCTGCCATTTTACCTATAAACAAGTTTGCATTTTATGCTCTTGAAACTATGGAAAGGAAAAAGCCTTCTCAAGAGCAGCATTCCTTCATGAAATTTTCTCCAAAACACTCACTGCAATATTTAGATGTTTTGTTTAATTAAAACTCACTAAAGTCTAAGGCATATTGTGCATGTGAATAGAAGTGGACTGTAATTAAGTAAAGTTTGTAACAAACACTCCACTCCCATTGCTCGTAATTATTTGGATTATGAAAACACTCTGAAAACATGTCCTTGCTAACTGCTAATATTGCAGCATCATTAGTGTTGTCTTTTCTAGTTACCAGACAATTTTCTTCGTAACTGTTGGCAAGTGGTATAGGATAGATACTACTCACCCAGTCTCTTACCTATTTTGGACCCAAGTTATGGAGTTCTGGACACAGTCTACAGCTTCACAATTAAGACAAAGGCTGAAACGGCTGTGATATTCTGTGACATTATGTAATCCTTCACTATAGTCGTGAACTTTATGTGAGGAAGGCCAGAGCTTTTGGAGCTGTGGAGCTCCAAATGCTCTGGCCTTCCAAATGGGAGTGGAATTCCCAAAGCAACTGAGATCCACCAAAGCTCTCCTCAGTTACTAGCCAAGACATGAGACAAAGAGAAAGAAATCAAGAACTATCACAGCAAGGGAAATGACACATCATGGTATTTTGAGACTTAAGCCATGTATGCAAAACTCAAAGAATAAATTTTAGTTAACTAAACTGTTTCAGTAGTTTCATATATTCTAGGAAAAAATGGAAAAAACCCCACAAAATGGCATTTCTATTGCAAGACAGTTTCAGTGAAACACTCATTAAAGAAAATACAGAAAATATCCTATGACTTGAACTGTGGTATTCTGCCATACCAAAGGGTTCCTTACACCTGAAGGCTTAAATTAAATAGACTTCAGCTATTTTCATGTGACTCTTGAGAAAAAGGAAGTTAGAGAAAAAAGATAGATTTGAAGTCTATCCAAATATCCAGTCTTTTGGTATATTCTCCCAGGAAGTTTTGGTTTACGGCTCTTTCAGCTAGAGGAGGTAATGGGATATGGGTCTCTCATTTCCTTGGCAACTGTGCTAATCATTAGGTTATTCTATGAAAGAAAAACGTGAGCCCAGCAGAGTTCTCTACGGAAGAGACTGCTGGTGCCTACTTTCAAGTAGAAGCTTTCTCAGGTACTCTCTGCTGCTCTGTAAGCTTTCAGTCTGCTAAATACATTTTACTGCAAGTTGGTAAGATGATGAAGGAAACCATAAAAGCAGCCACAAAATATATATGATGTATTTGGCCTGGTCACTAACAGAAGAGTATTTAACACTGCTGTTAACAGCATTTAAATAAATTGATTTAAACAATAACTTGGCCCATACTGTTCTCCTACCTACAGGGGTGGGCAGCCAAGGGCAAATGGCACTGACCACCTCGAATCTGCAGTGCTTACTGCTGGCCTCTTGATGAACAGATATGTCTGATGTGGAGGCAATACAACACAGAGGCAGTGACTGAGCTAACGTTTAAGTACCATGCTGAAGATTACTGCGGCCCTCTTTTATTTCACCACAGATACACAAGAACACATATAAGTTACTGTTTATGTTTTCTCAAATTTTTCAAAACCTTATAAAGGCTACAAAAGTGTTTAGTGAAGAGTTAATGTTAAAAATTAGAAATTTTTTTAGATTGTATTGGAATCCTTATATTTTCTCTCTTTTTTTTTTTTTAAATCTATTTTAAAACTAGCAGTCCTACCTGGAACAAACTCGGAGCCTTCTGGTTCATAAAAGTGCTTTGCAGTCAAAGGATGACCTTGTAACTGAATACAACTACTCCAAAGACAGGATCAGTTCAAATGTTCCCACAATGGTGAGCTAATGTATTAGAGATGTCATTTTCAACCTTTTCTACTTCTGGAAGCTTAGCTATTTTCCAGTAGCATATAGAAAAATGTAAGCTCACTGGGAAATAATCATCCTGCCTTTCTTAATTACCTTGGGGTTTTTATTATTTAGAAGGAATTTACAGTCCCTAGAAGTCTGTATGTCATGGGTTAAAACCCATTATGCTGGGCAAACATCTCTACATCTCATTCTGCAGTCCTGTCTCATGCACAATTTTCACTTGCCTTTCTTTTCTATTTAAGTGAGAGGTCTTGATGTGGGTTTTGGAATCAGTTGACCTCCTGTTTCCTAATAATTTTTTTATTTTTGTGGAGAAGGTGCTTTCTCACAGCTTGTTTCCAGATGGTGGCTGAATGTCTCTTCTTTCCAAGGCAAATACTTCCCTAAACTCTGTCACAGGAAAGGCAACTGGCAGATGTGTGTACAAACACAGCAAATTAAAATTACACTGAAACCTATATTCACCTAGGCTCATTTCACCTTGAAAACATTCTGGTTTACATTTGATTTATTCTCAAGGTAACATAAAAATTAATTACATTTATTCTGAAAAGCAACTGAATAATAAGCCAGTGTGAACTACATTGAACTACCCCACGAAATTTATACCATCATATTCACTAGTTTTAAATCTAATGCAATTTTTATCATAGCAATCTCTTCCCAGTCATCTTTTAAGAGCAAAAGCTGAGATTTTTCAATGGCTAAGGGATGTCACTTCTGCAAGAAAAAAATGTAGTAGGCATAATAGAACATGAAATCTACCTGACAGCTCTCTCAGGAAACAAAGCTGAAATGTAAAAAATATGACCTGTTCTTCAAAAAAAAAAAAGTGACAACAGTTGTTTATTTGTCTTTCTTGGAGGTACTACCCCGGAATCCAGTCATGAGGAAGATACGCTCAGCAGCAGTGAATTAATGAATCCCAAAGGGAAATGGGAAAAGGACAAGCTCCAAAGAACCTACCACCCTGAAAACTTGTCCTAAATAAGTTTATTTTCTAATGAAAAAAGGAAACCAGTAGAACATTTCTAATTTATATATTTCTATTTATATATTTATAAAAATATATTTTATATTTCCTTTTTATTATAGGACAGACTTTAAAAAAATATTACAACCTATTAACTTATAAAGATATTGAAAAGTTACTTGATTTCTGGAGTTTAGACCAAATCAGAAGTACAGAGTCAACATCTGACTCCTCACTACAGAAAGAAAAGCTACCTACCAACCCATAATCAACCCATAATCTTCACATATCCTCTAAATTAAATACCTGAGTTTAGGTTCAGGTTCTGAAGAGAGATGAGGCTGAATTAAACCACAGTGACTGGACTGGGAAGGTGTTACTTTCACAGACATTGACATCAGCCTCCCTGTTGTTTGCCATTTACGTTCTTATGAAGAAATAGCTGTTTGCTCCCAGCTGTCTTCCAGATATCTGGTGTTACTTTCCGCCTTCCAAGTGGGGCACACAGAATAAGCACATTGCAAAACAACACTATTTTTAGTAGTTTTCTGTAGCCTCTTTGCTCTTAGCATTACATGTAGCACTCCTTGCCCTCCTGTTGGAAATGCCCATATAGTCTGACAGCTCTCCCTAACTGAATGTGCAGTTGTACACCCAATACTTGGTATGCTTCCAGGAGCCTTCCTAATACTTCCTATTAATCTGGTTATTAATGTCCTAATTGCACTTCTTAATTTCAGGAAAGGAAGGAGTTATTTTGGACAACAGTTTACATCTTCAGTAAAAATATTTTGCCATTTCTTTTTGCACTTAATATCTAAACACACCTTCAGCAAGTATTCTCCCATGGGAACAGCCTCTGATTCACAAATAGATCAGGTGCCCTTCCCCATTAACCTTCTGGGATAATATGCTGCTCCTATCCCTGCAGCAACTGCCTGTAAGACAAAATCCTTTTGAAAGCTCTATGTAGCTGTGGACAGAAAAGTTTTTCAAAGGTTTCTAAAGCTCTAACTTTAAAGCAGTCTTCCTTCTTTATTACTTTCCTGAAACCATCAAAGTCAGTCAAAGAAGCAACAAGTGTGTAGGTAATATTAATTCTTTTACTAAGAGGTTAGTTGTGTAGTTTTTCAGCAGGATGTCTCATAAGATATGGATAGATTTAAAAAGTCCAGAGAGATAGTTTGACCTTTATCCCTGAGCTGAGCTCCATGCTGTTTGTCTGGGTTAAAGAGCAACGCAGATAACTTCCAAGCCAGGAAGGAGTTGGCTTGCAGCAGTTGCAAGATGCATGGCTTGCACTGAGCTTCCTGACTCAGCAGGCAATGTAGACATAGCACACGCATCCACATGACCAAATTCAACCTTAAGTTCTGTGGGTATATGGAGTCAGAAGTCTCTGGTTCCCTCTTCTTTGCATTCCTAGACAATTGTTGCATAATTTGGGCTGTGGTAAAAGAGCCAGATTGACATTTTATCAGATTGACATTTTCAGCCCACTAAATGGAAAAAAGATCTTGAGTAAACTGCTTTTGGTCTACTAAATCCCATCATAAGCAGTGCTGAGGTGACTGGTTTCACACAGACCCAGCAGTCTCAGAAACTCTATGTTAAACTTGTCTGGGACTAGACAGAGGGATTCCCCACAAAGGACTGTCATGAGATTATTAATATACAATTAGTCTAACTTTTCAGTTTTTAACTGACTCAAACCCATTAAAGCAGTCTGTTCTGTATCTGCATTGGCAAATTGCAGTTTTCTCTCCACTATGGAGCAACCTGCACATATAATAAGGTTCACAGATCCAGTCACAACATTAAGTCCTCTTATCTCACAGTCTTCTATCATCTTTCAGATAAGAGCTGCAGCAAGAATCACCTGAAGTGTAGTTATCTCAGTGCCAGCCACTCAGCCATACTTCAGCTTCCCTATCTCTGATGTATGATGAGTGATCTGTTGGCTCCAGAAAGAGTTTCCAGATATTGCTTATGATAGAATTCTGCCATGTCATGTCCACTGACTTGAGATCCATCTGGAACATGTTCCTTTCAGTGGTCAACAAGGGTCTGATTTAGCTCTACAAAGGCACCAAAGGTGCAGGTCTCTCACAGGACTTGTGTCATACCTGTGGGTTCTCTGTATGGATATCAAAGACATCCTGAATTCTCTAGGACATCTCAAGGGATGCTCAGCAGTTATGTTTGTGCAACAACTCTGCCTGTCTGCCATGAGACCATTCATTCCTAGCAAAGGTTGTCAGTTCTTTCAGTACTTTTGCAACAGAAGGGATTGTGTCCAGTCAGATCTTGAGCCAGTAGCAGCTCAGGTTTTCACTTGAAACATTTAAATTTATATTCAATCTGAAAACATAACAAAGTCCTGGAGAATATGTTGTGAACAGAATACAGGAGAGTATGTGGAGCCAGAACCATTCATGGTTTTATAATTTTGCTGCATCTTATGGGGGGGGCACAGTTAGATGAACTCATCCTCTCCCCTCCAAATGGGGCAACAGTCACAAACAATGGTGCTGAAGAGAATCTGCTCCTTACATCTCTATATGGGACTACAGGGTCCAGACCACAAGACTTTTTAGTGACATAAATGAATAATTTTATATAAAGTGATACATACAAAAGTAGATATAGATATATAGATATAGATATAGATATAGATATAGATATAGATATAGATATAGATATAGATATAGATATAGATATAGATGTAGATGAGATAGAGATAGAGATACAGATAGAGATACAGATACAGATAGATATAAGGTGTGAGAAGCTGGATACAGTTGCAAGAAGTGCAACTTCTTGTGTGTTTAAGCTGGAATTACCCATGTTTTTCAAACTACTGGTTTTGAAGAACAAATTCATCATGCAGATTTCCTCATCAACTCAAACTCTGACTGGAAAGAGAATTCTTTCATGGAAATATTCCAGCAAGATGACTTTAGTTGTGATACTAATTGAAAGGTCTCTGTTATCAGACAAAGATTTTATCTTGCTAGTGTTGAAACCCAGCTAAGGTCCCGTAGCTTGAATGACACCATAAAAGTCTATGAATTTTTTTGTATTTATTATCAGGCTTGCAATTTATGCCATCATGGCTTCTATTTAAAGACATGGAAGAAGAGAGAAGACTCAAGTACAATCCATAGCACCTCCAGATGGCAAAGACTAACCCTCTTTGCAGCTGAGTCATCCAGTGAAAGCTAAGAGTCAAGGCAATTACATTCCCAATACTGGATTTCGGTAATTTGCCTAAAATTAGTTTGGAAAAATTTGAACTCTAAAATGTTTCAACACACTGGTTAAACTACTACTGACTCTCACAGAATGAACTGCAATCTGCAGAGCAGAAAGCAGAGTTGGGAAAACCAGAAATACCTCTATTTCTTCCACATAAGTAAACCAAATAATCAAATGAAGCACAGTTTCAAGTTCGGCAGTCCTAAGAATTTTCCATTCTTGTTATCACCATCAATCTTAAAAGGAGTACCTTAATTAGGACGTCAACTTTTTTTAAAACATAATTGCTTTCAGTTTTGCCCAAAGAAGATGAGTTAATCATGTTTGCAACTACATTTCTTTAGTTAATTTTATGAGGCTGACTGGCTGCTCTCTCTTTAATTTGCTAGTATTCTTAACATTTTACAGATTCATTTCTCTGTCTGTTCTTAATCGTTATTTCTTATGGTGTGCCCTTGGTTCTTGTTATTGCCTGATAAATTGCAAGGTGTGTTTTCATAGTTTCTAAAAAAATTCCTGCATGTCAGAATTTGTGGGCACTGTCTGTGTGGCTAATACACAAATAAGTCACTTCCTGTTCCCTATGCTTTCGTAAACAAGAAGGGAAAGGGATGAAGGTTTGCTCTCTGCCTGATATGAAGCGGGAATGCAGCTGGAGTTTGTAGCTGGACTCAGACATTGGGACATGCCCCCATGTTCCAGAGTGTAGATTGCCCTATGTGCTATTAGTATAGCAGAAAAGAAGTCAAGAACATAAAGAGTAGAAATTTGTTTTTCTCATAAGGCTACCTTCCCAGAATGTAGTGATGGCTGATCACTTCTTTCCAGGACCAATGTTTAAAGCTCTAAAATTTTGGCTGTCAGTTCAGACATTGACTAGCTACGACTCATTCAACAGTTGTTTCTTTTCTGCATTTAGTCTGGACTACTCACTTCAGGATCCTTAGAGGATGTTATAGGTTTAATTCAGTAGAAATCAAAAAGCAATCTTGAATTTATTTAACTAATAGAATCAAAGTTCCAGCTTGATTGCTTGTTTACCTCTAAAATGCCCTAGCAGAAAACATAGCTTCATGTTAATAAACAAATCATGGAGAAACATATTTCTTATGAGAAATATGTTTCTCTCCTCTTTATACCTTTTAGACTTCCTAAACTACCAAACACACTAACTTTTATGGCATATCTAAAACATTTGATTATCTGCTATTAGCTACACTAATTTAAACTGAATTCATATTAGCTTTTATTACCAAGTCACCATAGCTAAATATAACTTAACTTGGTTGCTTTCAAATACAAAGCACTAAGCATCCAAGACATTCCAACTTCATAAAGATATAGCTTTCATTTTCTTACTAGATACTGAGTAAGATTTTTAAATAAGAACTAGTGCCCTTCTGCTAGAAAACTTTATTTATCAGCATACCCATAATTCAGTTAATTTTATTCAAATAAAGCAGATTTCTTATACTTAAATTTTCACTCATTTCACTTCTGCAAAGCCAGATAGCCTTAGCAGCTTCATCATAAATTTTATACAGAAATGTTGCTAATTAAAAAAATTAATCCAGAGGGCCTTTAATTTTTAAGAGATATTCCTACACTGTTCTTTAGGGAAGAATTTACTCCATGAGAGGGCTTACCTTATCTATGCATATATCTAAAAATTGCATGAGACTAGATGGCAAACAGACTCTGATAAACATGAAAACCAAGGTTCGGATTCAGACAACAATAAATTGAATACCAGTTTTTCTACTTTTCTCAGAACATAGCAGAAGTAAAACTCTGGAAACTCATGAGGTAAAAAAGATCTAGCAGAAACAAAATTATAAATTTTAAAAGCAAAGAAAACTTGTTGCAGAACTTCCTAAAACTGGGACAAGTTAAGGGATCAGCTGACACAGCACCTTAAAGCACCAGTCAAAAGCAGTTCCTATACAAAAAAAACCCCCAAACCAAAAACAAAACACAAAACAAAACAAATCCCAGAAAAACCAAAACAAAAAGCAACAACAACAAAAAAAACCCCAAAACAAGAACCACAAACCAAAACAGCAACAACAACAAAAAAAACCAAATCAAAACCCAAAACATACCTTGTTTAAGTGCAATGGAAAAATCAACTTGATGATGTCTGGCTGCAGCCAGAAGCATTCCAACAATTCAGGTCTCAGGACTACAGTGGGATGTAGCTTTAGCTAAAGGCAACTTGGCGTGGAAAACAAAATGACAGTAGCTGATTGGCAAAACTCTTGAACTCTGAAAAACAACTTTTTCCATTGTCAAGGTCAAGGAATGAGATTAGTAAGGCTTGCTGGAAGACTTTTGGCAAAAAGGAATAAGAGTTTAGGGGCTAAAGAGGATGAATATATTTTGAATTTACCAGCTCTTACAACAGAACAGAGCTATAGAAAAAGGTAAATGGCATTCAATGCTCACCTGTAATCAAAGTAAACAGCCTTCTAACACATTTTAGAAAGACTTGCAACATAAGGCACATCTGCTTTCTTATTTTGCTGCTTTGCATTGCATCAAGGTGAGTAAAGAAACTGGAAAACACATTCTAAGTGCCTGACTAAGAGATGTCTAAAGGTTTTATGTGCTATTTATCTGTTTCAAGCTCTAATTAAAATATGGTGGGCACATCTGGAGGGCAATTCTTTCCACCATAAAAACAAGCAGGATGAAGTGCTATTTGGAGATACTCATGGCTTTTCATTTACAATGGAAGAGCTTGTCTAGTGTAGGCAACACAGCTAATACACACATAGGTGGTTAAAATTAGGGAACCCTGCCTGAAGGATATTGATTATTAGCTGCTTGTGATAGACTGAGATATGTACTTTGTTAGATTTTAAACCAGATTGGTCTGAGATGCCTAACCTTTAGATGACTATTATTAAGTAAATGCTTTTTATGGCAAGCATGATTACTCTAAGGAAGGGGTTATTCTAAGGTGTGGCTGTTGTGAGCAGAAAATAATTGAAACTGTCACCAAAATGTAACTAACTAAATCTATATTACAATTTGTTGCTTTAAAATCATTATTCCAATTGCTGTTTTGAGTGACGTGTTAAGAACGTTGGCAGGTTGTTCTTAATTCAACAGTTACACATGATGCTTCCAGGTTATGTCTGAGCACTACACTGCAAGCAGTCCTAGTCTCACAACACCTATAAAGTGGCTCTGGAAGAAAAAGGTGGGGATAGTACACCTGCATGTGACTGCTTATTTTATATATTGCTCCAAATGCCCGTACCTATATGAATTTATACAAATACAGCATTCACAAAGCTGACAGTTAATTTCTGGGTAAAGCCTCACTGAATATTATTCTTGTATTTCTGTTCCTTGGGTGTTTTTATTTTTTTAGTTAGTAAATGTGTTATACCAGTTTTAAAACATTCAAAATTCAGAATTAAACAAATCAGCTAAGAATCCACCTGCTCTATAAGCACCTAGAAGTCAGTCAATTATAAAATAAGAATTTCTAATATTCATTCCAGTTTTTTTCTCTGTAGACTATAAAAATGAAAGATGTGTAAACAGATACAGATGTAATCCGAAGAGATGTCTCTATTTAAAAAGCACAGCTGCTCCTTTCCTGATGTCTAATGATTTCTACAAGACAGAATATTAGCCTGACTTTAAATTTATAAAACAAGAATGCAATTTGGTGAACACTTTTTCCACAAAATATTTGATTCCTACTGCACCCTCACAACAAGCATTATAATGTAGTTTACACTGTTGCTACTTTTAAAGTTGTTATTTTTAAAACCTTAAATTTTGTGACCTCATACATGCCCATGTCAATGCTTGCTGATGAAATCAGTTGTTTCTAAATACTTCTTTAATGTCTTCATGAAAAATGCAAAATATATACATGAATAGTGGTTTTGATATGCTGACAAATAAACAATATTATAAGAACCTGCATTTCTTCACTGGCTCTTGGGGCATGGACAGTGGATAGGGTCAGGTGTAATCCTTGCTCCAGCTATGCACCTTTGTATTGCAACCTGAAGGGTGTTTCTATCCAAGCTTTTTTCTGGCAATTTAAAATCATTTAGGAGTGCTTCTACTCAAATCAATGGCAGGAGGACTAGGTGTAACTCAAAAACGTGATGTAAAATGACAGAATCACTTCTCCTTTTCTCACTTCTCCATTCTGTAATGAGGATTACACTTAGTCCTTTTTGATAACACTGTGCTTTGATGTTACAGACTTAGGAAATTAGCCCCCTTCACTTTCAGAAATAGTAGCACACAGCTGTGAATGTGATAAGGTATATGATTCCCAACTTAGGGCAGTCCCATCTCAAAGCCAGTCCAAGCTCAGAGAGAACGATGTTATTGGGAGTGAGAAGATGAAGGAAAGAAAGGTGAGAGGTGGTGTGTGAACTGAAGACTAGCAGGAGGATTTTGCCTGCTTGGCAACTGAATGAACTGAACGAACAGCACTATTTTTGAGTTTGTAAAATAAAGCCTGTCTGTTTAATAGCAGTAGTAGTACAGAGCTGGAAGCTGTCACAACTATGCTACTTTTGTGGTCTTGTTTGTGTTAAAAAAAAAGAAAAGAAAAAGAAAAGTGTAACACACATAATTATTGTTTTTCTTAAGGTTAATATTAAAAAACATGCTACCTGTGAATATGAAGTAACTTGATTATAAAAATTAAAACATTATGTAGCTTTGTGTCTTTTTTTTTTGTGGGTTTTTTGATATTTGTTTTTTCTTGTACAAGACTAAGCTTTCAGTTACTCTGTCGTGTAGAAGGAATTGGAAACTGGTCAGTTGCAGAAGAAGGCAGAAGGAAATTCAGTTAATATGGATAAAGCACATATACTGATACATCTCAAAAAGTACTTGTTCATCATCTAATCAATAACCTATTTATTTTATGTTCTATATGCTGCTGATGTTTGAGTTGGAATATTGTATAGTACTAACCTAGAAATCTATACCTGTATTTCTGTCAAAGAGAGAAGGAAGATTTACATAATGAGACCTAGTTTTGTGAAAGAGCAGAATTAAAGCTATTTCATCTTTGTCTGTCTAACACTACAGTCCTCTCTGTTACCTAAGGAGTGACATTAAAATAATTACAGAGTAATTATTGTTGTCATTCTGTTCGTACCTCAAAACAGCACACATTTAGTATTCTAGTTCTCTTCTTTTAAAAGATCTCCAAGTACCAGGACAGTTATAGGGGGTAAAAAAAAAAAAACAACAAACTTTGAATCTGGAGTCTGAGGTTTTAGACTTCTTGATGTGCTTCACCTCTGTGATAGTTTTAAAAAACTTAGTCCTGTGGATTTTCTTAATACATGTCTTACCTGTCTGTTAATGGAATGAAAAGTGCCTGGCTGCTTCAAGGTAATGCAAGTACTTCAAGAAAGTAACTTTCTGTAAGTGGGTCAGTGGCATTTGAATTATGAGTAAGAAATGTTGATGGATGAAGACATTTTTCTGAGTGCATGTATATGTCATGGCTTTAACCCCAGCCAGCAACTAAGTACTACATACCCACTCACTCACTTCCCTGCCCTGCCCTGCCCTGCCCTGCCCTGCCCTGCCCTGCTAGGAAAAAACACTAAAACTCATGCATTGAGATAAGAACTGTTTAATAATTGAAACAATTTAAAACATAATAATAATTATTATAATTATAATTATTATAGTAACAACAACAATAATAATAGTAATGAAAAGGAGACAGAGAGAAATAAATCCCAAGAGAAAAAAGTGATGTTCAATACAATTGCTCACTATCTGCTGACCAGTGCCCAGCCCATCCTTAAGCAGTGATCAGCAGCTCCTGGCCAGCTCCCCCAGTTCATATACTGAGCATGCTGTTCTGAGTATGGAATATCCCCTTGGATAGTTTGGGTCAGCTGTCCTGACTCTGCTCCTCCCAGCTTCTTGTGCACCTGCTCATTGACAAAACATGACATTGAAAGGTCCTTGAATTTGGGTCAACACCACTCAACAACTCAAACATTAGTGTGCTATCAACATTATTCTCATACTGAATTCAAAACTGGACCAGCTACCAAGAAGACAATTAACTCTATCCCAGCTGAAACCAGGACAGTGTGCCACTGTACTCTGGTGTGGCTTACTTGTTCTTGTCATAACTCTGGTTACTGTAGTACCATTTACTCCTTGGGATTTTTATCAATTTGCAGGAATTTTAGGTTTTCCTTTGATGTGCTACCCCTCTCTGTAAATGTCTTGATTTTTCTGTCTTTAGGTGGAAATGAGAAAGGAAGGGAGAGCAACTAGTGAGGAAGCCATTGGAGTGAGATCCTTTCCTAGTCTTAGCAAGTCAGTCACAAATGTCCAGGACAAAGACCCAATTCTCAATGTTACTAAAGCATGTTACTAAACTGTATGAGAAACTTCAGTACATCAAAATCCATACCTTCAGATGTGGAGTCTAGCACGGGAAACAGCAGAGATGTAGACTCTCCCACAAATAATGGCCAAACATGCTTTGCCCAATTGCTTTGAAAATCTAAAAACCTTAAAATGTAAGTGGAATAATAAGCTGTGTGTTGGGTGCTTGCCTCTTGGTCTAACTGTTTAATATATGCTCCTAGAAATACTGGGAACAGTGCTTGTTCTCAGGACCACTTGAAATGGAAAGTTCATTTTGGCTGCCGTACTGATACATATTTGTAAGAAAATTACCTGTTAAGTGACTAATGTAGTAGTCCTTAGTAATTATAAGATTACAGGAAAAAGAAATCCCACAGGGAATAATGTGGCTAGTGCAGCAACAGGTATATGCACATACCTCAGATGTGATGATTCATGTGTAGAAAGTTTCTGGGTGTTTTAACTTAAGAACTGAGAAATTTCACTGGGCTGTTAATTTAACTGAACCCCTGGAGTCTGCATTTAATAAACAACACAAAGCCTGAAAGGTATTAACGTAATTTACAGTTGCTCAAGAAACTTGTTTTAAGTGACTTACAGTTACTAAAAATATGTCCATGTATAACTGTGTGAAGTTTTAAGCAGTTGCATCCTAGACTGTTTTTTGATTTTTTTTTCCCTGTGATCACAGCACCATCCCTTCAGTTTCTTAGCTAGACTTCCAGAGCTTTCACTGACAACACGATTGTTCTAAATATATCCCTGGCATTCTGCTCTGAGTCTGGAATTTGAATTTAAAATTGACCTGCTTTATCCATTTGAGAAGACCCAATAAAATTATTTCAGTCTTGTGTGGAAATAAGGAAATGGAAAAAAAATTGGAAATATAATCTGATCCCATTTTTGGTTTGGGGATACCCAAGATTATTGCTTGTAGATTAACATGTTTGAACTGCTAGGGGATTTTTTTCCCAGACAAGCTAATTTAGTTTTCAATAGAGTTCAGGTGTTTCCTGTCTTGTAAAGGATGCAGGATTTATTGTTTCTCACGTACATTGCATAATTTCAGGTAGAAGACTGGTCTTGATGATCCAAGTAGATTTTTCCAGTCCTGTGTTTCTATGGTAGGACTTTTCAATGGCTTTACATCCTAGTCCTTGTTTCTTCATCCTATGTGACAATCCAGTAAACATTATTCCATATGTTATATTCAAGAGCACTTGAAATTTCCAAGCTTCAGACCAGTTTCAGCCCAGGGTCCAGTTTCAAAGCTTTCTGACATACATAGATTTGAATGTCAAGCCATACTAGCTCTTCCTTTTAACCTATATAATATTTTTAAAGCAATAATACATTATAAAACATTGCTGGCATGTATTTTTGTGGGTTTGTAATGCTTTCGTTTGTTTGTTTTTTTGACTTTTTGCCACTTTGTTCACAAACTCTAGTGCTGTTGGCTAAAAAGTTCTGCATAAATTTTCTTGCTCTTAAGGGTGATTGAAGACAATATCCTGGTAACAGTTCTTCAACTGTGTTTGTCTTCATGTAGTGCTTAGCTGGCTTACACACATATATATATATATATATATCTGTATGATGAGAAATCTGGTGGAATACTGTTAAATAATAATTACTGGAATTCTGAAAGGAAGAAGTTACTCATTAATACTCTCTTTTACTTCAATGTGTTGTGTTCTATTTTTATTTAGACTAATGCCAATTGTATTACCATGGCAGAAGTAAGTTGTTGGGTTTTCTTTGTTGGTCTCCCCACCTAGAAGAAGTAATTATCTTAACTGAAAAGCTTTTTTGAATTTTATATATTTGTCAGCATTAAACTATAAGCTTTTACTTTGCATGTTTTCTTTTTGTGCATACTAAATAAATTTTAAAGAAAGTCTTTAAAGGAAAAGACAATGGCATTTTTCTAAGGTGGAAATAAAGTCTAAACATTGGGACAATAAATAGTATAAAGACAAAAGTGGGTTCAAGGGTGCATAGAGGTACCTTTTGACTATCCAACTCTGGTTTGTGACAGCTGGCATAAAAAAATGAAGTGGGTTTTGTTTGTTTGATTGCTTTTCTTTAGCATGTCTCTACAATTTAGAATGGAAAAACTTGACTTGAAAAAAACTGTGACAATGCAAACAAATTTGATGAGTTGCATTTTTAAAATTATTTTTATTTTTTAAATATGTGAACTTTGTTTTCCTTCATTTGTTCTGCATACCAAAAATAAATCTGGGTAAGCATAAGTTAGTGGCACTATTTGACCTGGAAAACAATTGGATAGGGAGGAATAAGCACCTCCATTGTAGCATGGAGAAGAAAGCCTTGTCTCCAATATGGAGGCAGTATAATGCCTGTCTTGTGCTTTCTATCATTAAAGAGCTCTTTATAATAGAAAAGCAGAGGACAAGAATTGGGCTGTGAAGTTTTGTGGTTTTGGTGCTTGTGTATGTGTATGTCCCCAAAAATAATGAAGACTCAAAATAAATGCTAACAACATAAATAATAATAGATTTCTATTACAGAGTAATAATGCCAAAACAGATGCCAGCTTGATGGAACTATGGTGAAAAATGGTCCTTTAAACTAATCATGTTAACAGCCTCATCTTGACAGTGACATAAACTTAATGACCAAAAGATTATTATTTTTTTGTCATTATTACTGATTTAAGTCCTAAATTTGCTCCTAATTACCGGAGCAAATGTGTTGGTAAGAGCTAGTTGCTTCAGGCAAACAAAGAATTCTAACATCACCTGACTGCAGTAAATTACAAGTTTTACTGCAGAAGTACTGAATTCTATGGTTCATAACTTCCTGGCTTCAATGTGCTATGTCAACTGTCTAGTTTACAAATTTTAAAGTTGTCTTACTCTAGATTCACTGCTTGCTTGTGAAAAAATTACTGCGTTGGTTTGTATAGTATTTTTAAAGCTTTAAAAAAAAAAAGGCCAATTATAATTGAATAATATAAGCATTAGGTTATGAAATCATGGAACTTTCTACTTTACATTCTGTCATGCAGGATACGGGAATTACCTGGTGGAAATTCTAGTTCTGCTGAGTTGAAACTCATGTTTGTACAATGCTGATCCATGTGAGCCGTGACAGTGAATAAGATAGACTGTCAGACTCTGATTCTTGATGACATGCAAACAATTTGTTCTGCTAAAACCCATTTATAAAGGTGCCAAGCAAATGAACACAACTGCTGTCAGCCCCACCTCAAAGTAAAAGGGAGAGGCCGATGGACAAAGGACTTCTTTCTGTGTCAGCAGGAAGATGTTTGCAAACAGGAAAAGAGCTGAGTGCTGTCAGAAGTAAGACATATTCTGCACAAAGTAGCTTTGCTCAGCTGACTGAGTTCTGATGGTATAATAAATCCATCTTTCAAACATGTACTGCTAGACATCTGCAGCCACAGAAAGCAAAGGGCTAATCTGGTGCAAAGAGTCTCCAAAATGACACTATCCCTAAAAAAAAAAAAA
>VXAX01001797.1:292243-327678 GCA_013399835.1 Leptocoma aspasia
AAAAAAAAAACAAAACAAACAACAGAAAACACCACCAACTAACAAGCAAGGAAACAGATTTGAACTGGTAATGATTTTTCTCAGAATTGTAGAATACACTTTACACTAACTACATTAATATAGTCAATATCAGCTCTAGCATAAGGTTGGACCAGATGAAATGTGTACTCCTGAATGTTCTTACATGGCACAGCAGTGATATTGTTGCTCAGAATTGGTGTCAGAATATGAAACAAGAGTACCACAGTCCAAATAAGTAAGTAAATAAATAAAGGGGAAAAGTGGCTTCCTTGGAGAACAAAGCAAGAAGTGAAAATATGGCTGTGAATGAGGACTGAACACTCAGCTCCCACTTTGTGCCATTAAGAGTCTCAAGAGTTGGACACTTGTTTGTATTTCCAGTGAAGAGAGGTTAGAGGCGGACTAGAAGAAGTTACAGTGTTATCCTGGCCTGGCAAATCCTAGTTACCTTGTCAAACTCCATTGCTCATCATAGACTGAAGCATATGGAAAGTGGGCTCTGCACTCCAGGCATCTTGCAAGATTCACCCAAACTGAAAAACACCAGATAAAAAGAGATATGGAATAAAAGTTGCAGTTTGCAAATAATGCTCATCCCACTGTGTATGGCTCTGTAACACAAGCCCAGACAAATTCTAGAGTTTGCAGCAATATGCAAGAATTGCAATAAATTGCATCACTCGTAAAAGTTTGCCAGCACTTATTGCCCATGCAGTAAGATAACTACGGTGGCAGCAGTGCAGAATAATTTTGAGATGAGACAGAGAATGTTATACTGGAACACAACCCTTTTGTCAGGCAGTGTGTGTTTGGTGAAGGAAAAACTACTATTTGAATATAAAGTAACAGCTTACAAGGAGACAAAAATATGAGCTAAGGGGGTGGATTTGCTGGTTTTGCTTTCTCATGTTTGTTTCTTCTGTGTGTTTGTTTGCTTATTTGAGGTGCATTTGTTTGCTTGTTTATTTGGTTTTTGCTTCTTTGTTTTTATGGATCTTGCCTGTAGGAATGATTCTAGGTAATTCCTAGAAGAGGACCTAGAAAGACTTATGCTAGAAAGATTCTCATAGAGAATGTGCTTCGGTGGTGGTTAACACTGTAAGACATGGTACTTATTTTCTCATGGCTCCTTTTAATCACTGCTGGATTATTATTTTCTTTTTCTTTTTTTTTTTTTTCCTCCCACCCACTACAGTATAAGAATTATAATTGAAAGCTTTTTATGTAGTTAATGGTTTAAATATTTCTGGAATAGTCTCTAATTGCCTCTAAATGCATCGAAAGTAGCTTTTTCTTCAGTGGTGTCTCTGGCTGTCTTTCGGCTACCTGAACATGTACCTTTGAGAAAACCTGTACGAATTTACTGGTTTCAACATCTCTAGTTCTCTGTTAAAAAACAGTACCTGAAATTTAGCTTGAAAAATTAAGCATTAGTGGGCAACATGCAAGCTTAAGAAAGATGGCAATTGCATAGTTCTCTTATATTTGCTATTATTCGATTTCAGGCACATGTTATGCTTCTGGTTGTCCTGAGCAGATCAAGAGGCTTGATGATCCTTGTGGGTCACATCCATTCCAGGTATTCTGTGATTCTATGATTATGCAGAAATTGTTTGCAAAAATAGTTATCTGTAGTTACAAGCAGGGGAATTCCAGGCTTTGTTTAGGGCCTTTTTTGGAATGTAGAATTAAAACCGAGAAAATATGTCAGCACATACCTTCTTTGGATGACAGACTTTCTGCAGACTGTAATCCAAACCACATTTGGCATGAAGGCTTTTTAAAATTTATTATTTTATTATTATTTATTACATATTATAGATTCTGGCCTATACACTTGAATTTTTCAGCTGTATAAAGCGGTGAAAAGTGTGGCAAAACTGCAGGGCTACAACTCCAACAGATAAAAAGCAATAATGTTAGTGACCTGAAGATAAGCAAGTGCCTGCTACCATGCCTCCCTTATCCTCTAAAAGCAGGTAAGTTGTCCTAGAGATAGTGAAAGCAGCTTAAATAAAATTTTGCCTAATGTGGCAACACGATTTAGCGGATTCTGCCTCAGGTCAGGGAGGATATTGCTCCTGGGAAAAGATCCTTCCTAGGTAGCATTACATAGCACAGAAAAAAGGTGTGAGGCACTGTACACCTCAATAAAATAGGATGGACAGACACTCTCTACAAACACCTGAAAGGAACTTGAAGTCAGGCGGCGTTCAGCCTCCTCTCCTGGGCGCCAGGGACAGAGCAACAGTCTTAAGTCTTAAACCGTGCCAGGGGAGGTTTAGGTTGGACATTAGGTTGGGAATTTGTTCACAGAAAGGGTGAGTAGACATTGGAATGAACTGCCCGGGGAGGTGGTGGAGTCACCGCCGTTGGGCGTGTGTAGGGAAAGACTGGACATGGCAATTGACAAGTGCCAATTGTCATGCTGTAATTGACAAGGCGATGGCTCGGTCATAGGCTGGACTCGACGATGTCTAAGGTCTTTTCCAACCGAACTGACCCTGCGATACGCACTCTCAACAGGGCGCAGAAGCTGCTCCGTGCCAATACCCGCCTCCCGGGCCCGCGCAGCCCGACCCGGCTCGGGCGTGACCGCGAGGGTGGNGGAAGAGCGGGGTGTTCCCGCAGCGCGGGTGGATGCGCAGCCTGAAGGGCGGCTCCTGCGGCGCCTTCTGCGGCCTCGCCATGGCCGGGCCCCGACGGTGAAGGCAGCGGGAGCCGCCTGTGTCCGCGCCGCGCCAGGAGGCGGCGCCGCCGCAAGCAGGGGGCGGGCGGGGAGGGGGATGAGCAGCGCCGCAGCCGCCGCCGCCTCTGCGGGAGCTGCCGCCGCCTGCACCGGGGCCGAACGCGGCTACTCCTTCTCCGGCGGCGCCGCTCCGGCCATGGGGCCCGAGGAGGGCTCGGCCGGTGGGCTGGGAGCCCTGCCCGCGCCGCCGCTGGGCTGCCGAAGCCGCTACCAGCTGCTGCTCTCCGGGAAGGCCCTGGCCGACAGATACCGGAGGATTTACACGGCGGCGCTGAGCGACCGTGAGCTGGGGAGCCACCCGGGCAGGTAACGCGCGCCGCGCTCCCTCCCGGGCCAGACGCGCAGTCCCCGCCACCCCTCCCATCGCCGGCTGGGAGCGGCCCGGCGCGTGCACCTTCCTCCCTCCCGGCAGCCGCCCTCCTCATCCTCCTCCCCGCCCCCGTGCCGGGCAGCGCGGGTGTCCCCGCTGCCATGTGGCCGCGCCGCCGCGCCCCGGGGGACGGACGGAGGGAAGGGGCGGTGATGTAACCCGGCGGCTGCCCAGGTGCCGCCCGGGCCCCGCCGCTCGCTTGGCCGGCGATATCGCGCAGATGGCGCTGCCGCCCCCTCTCCCGGGGCCCTCCGGGGCAGAGTTACCTGTGCCCGCCCCAGTGTGCGGCCCAGCTCCCCCGGGGGAATAGGGAATGCCCATGCTGAGCCCCCGGGCAGACCTCGCTCCGGCCAGGCTTGCAAGAATGGGCTGAATCCCGTGGTCTCTCCCGAGACACGCTGCGCAGGGCACCCGCGGATCCGGCTGTCCGTGTTACCCGAGCGAGAGACCGTGGCGCTTTTTCTGTGTGGGCCCTAAAGGCAGCCCTTCTGTGGCTGCCTTTAGCTGCTCTGCCTTATTTTTTCTTCTCCTCTTTGGGTCATCTTCCCCCTTTGCCATCGCCGTGTAGGCGGCCTCGGTGTCTGGAGCGAGGCGGCGCCTTGCGGGGGGGAGCCGGGGGGTTGTGAGGTGCGGTGTGGCCACACCTGGTTCCCAAACACCCCTCCCCCGGCGGATGATGCCCCTCGGCTCCCATTCCCGGTCCTGCCAGCCGGCTCTGGGGCCGCAGCAGGGTGCCTGTTGCTCCTCCGGCCGGGAATGCCGCCCTTCGCTGCTCCCGGCCGGAGAGGGGGCTGCGAGCTGGAGCGGTGCGGAGCCGCGGGGGACGAGAAGGGAGGCCGCCCTTGCCCCGCAGCCCCCGGCCCGGCCCGGGCGGACTCTCCCGGCCCGGGCGGACTCTCCCGGCCCTGCAGGCCGTGGCGGGGTGCCTGCTCTCGCTGCGTTAAGGGCTCCCCATTGTTTCCCTCCGGAGGTCGCTGAGGATGTGCATGACATGAAACCGGCACCTTCCTGTGTTCTCAGGCTCTTCAGGCTGTGATGTGGGTGGCCAGGTCGTATGGAGAGCTTTGAGTCACTGTTGTTTTAAGTTTGCAAGCGGTTGTAAAGCACGAGGAGGTCGCTTGCTTGGCTTCTTCAGGTTCTGTTAGTTGGGCTTGACAGCAGGGCTTACCCCCCCAACCCCTCGCCCCAGAAAGCTGTGTCTAGGAGTGGAATTAACATACGACACATACCTTTCCCAATTTGCTTATGGTAAATGCTGGAAACGTGGACTGATAACATGGGTACTTGACATCTTTGCAACTACCGACTTATTTTCAGAGCGTATGGTAGGGAGACTATAGTTCTTCTTTCCCCCTCTGAAGACCAGTAAGTGTTTTCTTACACCACATATTCCTTAGTCCAGTGCTTGTACTTTTTCCATTAAATATCTTCCTGCTTTTGAGGAATTATCGTTTAATCCTGGGATTGCAAATGCTAAGTGTAAGGATACTACTAAATGCAAGGAAATCAGCTGTGCAATTGCTCCTCAGTGCTCAAATACCTGTCTGAATTTTGCCCTAAGGGGTCTGTATTTTTTTAAAGTTGTAGTTCTGCAGTAGGCGTGTCCTCCATGTCTTTTGGTTTCAGGATGATTCAACTGCTATCCCTTATACTTAAAATTGTAGAAAATACTAGGTTTAGGTGGGTGTAAATGTTAATGCTTCTTTTAACTGACGTTTTTGCGGTCAAGTCAAAGAAGACAGACTCCTTGTACAGAGCAAACAGGTTATATTAAACCTTGGCAAGTAAATGACAGGTAGTTAATACTGGTGAATAGAGCCAATGTGTACTGGACTTTTAAGAGGAGGAATATTTAATAATTATCTATTTTCCTGCTATCACTACCCCTGCTATCTTATGTGGCAGACTGATGGCAGCCAATATACTGCTTGTGATCTCCACCTTTTCTCCATATTGGTGTCAAAATACTGCAAAATACTTCAGCCACCTGGTAGACTTAAATAGAAGTGATAAAAAATGCCTTTTTACAAAAATAATAAAAATTCCAAATATTTTCTAAAGAGATGTTTTAAATTTAACTGTGGCTGCATTTAGTTGCTATGGTAGAAAACAGTGCTACATAAATTAAATGGAGCTTCAGATAATATAGTTTATGACAGAAGTCTTAACTTGATTTTTATATATATGGAAAATCTGAAGCCTCTTAATCAGTAAGAGTGTTTGTGACTAGAAAAGTGACTTGAAGTAGCTGGAAAAAAGCTAAACAAATTGGCTGATCAACAGTGATAAAATTCTTCCTGTGTTCCAAGAAGACTAATGTGAATAATGGTAGTGCAACCTATTTGCAATAAGTTGATGTGGAATTTTTGCTTCAAGTGTGCAAAATTATACTCTGCACTTCATGGGCTGTGACCAGTGCCTATCTCAGTAAGTGTTTCTATTCCAAACCTAACTTTAATGTTTATGAAGAACTGGCAAGCAGTATGAAAATGCTTGTGTGTAGACAAGGAAATCAAAACACTGTGGAGACTATCTGAAAGTCACAAGATTAGTATCACATTTGCAAGGTGTTTGTGCTGGCTGTCATCTGAAGGGATGAATATCACGTGTTGAGTAGGATGCAGTAATTGGCTTTGAAACAGAACCAGCAGTGCTTTGCATTTCCTCATGTGATAGGGGCTGCAGTGTCATGAACACTGGTCTCCACAGGAGATGGGTCGGTCGGTGTCCTTGCTCCCCCTGCCATGCTGACATAATACTTACACAGTGTCTTGCAGTAACAGACCAGACTGACTCTGGGTTAAAATTAACTTGGCAAAACTAGTTTGTTGTAATCCGGACTAATTCCCTGATCTGGCTCACCTTGTGATTGCACTTGTGACAGCATGAGGTGAAGGGTTGCACAAATATTTTTATGTGCAGAGAGCAAAGAAACTTATTTTTATCACTGGTGCCAGCCTAGTAATTGTATGAAAGGAAGCAGAATAAAGTATCTAATTATGCAATTATCTTTGTACAGACCACAATTTTAAGGATCTGCTACAGTACTACCAGCAGTGGGAAATTTAGTTGTCAATTCAAGATTGGTTTGGAAGGAGAATCTGCTCTGAGCGTGCCTCAGTTTATAGGCTCTGCTTTGTGGCCACTGCAATATTTGAAAATATCTGCATAATGTCTAGTGTAGCCATTGAAGTGTGTAAAACACTAGTAGGAAGTATTGGCCTCTTCAGAGGGCAACTAAAACTCCATGTTAAACTGTTGTCTTGTATGCTGGATTCTGGGTGGACAAAATTGCAAGTGGGTACTGGTTTTAGTGCTGTACCAAAGCTCTGTATTTGCAAAATAAGGTATTTCTGATTTTCACATTTTTGCTGTCTTCAAATGCACTTTTTCTGTAGTATAACCTAATCCTAGCAAACATCCCTATCCATCTGAATTGCTGCTATTCCGTTTACTGTTCTTTCACCTATTTATGTACTACCAGAATTACCAGTCAGGCTTGATATGTTCTTTGAGACTTCTTTTCAAATAGGGATAGCTGTATAAATTTGTAATGGCTTTAGTGTGACCTGTTTTGTAGTGGAAGTGTTCACTACATAATTTGGACTAACTTGAAATGGTTATATTACAATGGCAATGTACTCTAAAGTGACAGTAATTTCATACTCGTGCCAATATGACCATTACTTTGTTGCTAAAGTTGCTTCTCAACTTAGGTCCTACAAAGAAGGAAAGCTTCTGTTTGTGTTGTGGTCTCACTGAGGCCAGGAAGATTTCAGTAGTGATGGGAATGTAAGATTTCTTATATTAACCAGAAATTAGATGGCTGTTTTTTCTAGCTATTTTGGCTGAAGAAGAGCCAGCCAACTTTATTTCATGTTGATTGTTTCAACTGGATGATTACAGGAGATTTTGAAAGTAGGCCACTCATTCACAGTTGTAATTGTAAATTATACATCTTCTGGATATTAGGTTAGTCTTTAGGCTTCTAAAAATTGACAGTCTTCCCTTATACCCTTACTTATGTTCAGTAAAGCAGTGTTTATTTGGGATGTTTCAAGTATATGTACTTGAAAATTTAGTGCAGAAATGTTACTGAAGCTTCAGCTTTGCCTTGCCAGGATTCAAAGATTTTGTGAAAACTATTTTTAAGTAAATTTAGGTATATGAGATTTGTGTTAATTTGATTGTTGGTACACAAGAAAGCTTTAATTTCTTCATATCTAAAGCCTTGACAGAAGCTGTTAGCTCTTTTGGTTTGGAACTTGTTGCTCTTTTAATATGGGATAATAATTGCAAAGAGTTAGGAAGCATTTATTTAGTTAAAAAAATAAAGGTTATGTATATAAAGACTAGCAAAATTATAGTGGTGTTACATTAACTACTACATTTTCCTGCTTATTCCTGTGCAAAGGTTTGCTCCATAGATCCCTTCCAACTGAAACATTCTAGTCTAGTTTATGTTCTTTCTTTTTCTGTTCTTATGTTTTGTAGATGTAATTTTACAAAACAAAGTTCAAGTCTTGTGTAAACTAAAACTGTTTAATTGGGAAATTGATGGGGTGTTGAGTCTTAGATTGAGCTGTGCATTAGAAGAGCTGATGAGAGTTGCTGTCTGCTGTAAGCTTTTTAGCTGCAGTGTAGTAATGTTTTAATACTGTATTGCCCTATTGGTTAATGGGGATTAGCAAATGACTAAAATAGTGTATTTTTATTTATTTACCTTATATTCTGTTAAGGAAGACAGTTTTATGTAGTAGGTTTTTAAAAAACCGTTAGTCTTCTCTTAGTCTGACACGGTTGTATTTCAGTGTCCAGTGTTGGTGTAGAAAACATAATAGAAGCTGGAAAGACCCCAATAATATTACATTGAGAGGCTTAAGATGGGCATTTTGTTTGTGTATATGTATAAAAATAATTATCATAATTTATATAAGTAATGTGAAAAATAAAAACACGAATCCATGGTTTGTGGTGGGTTTTTTGGATGTTGTATTTTTTATTTTAAACTGAGAGGATATGCTAGTTAAAGTTCCAGTTTATTACACAATCTGCCCTGGCACACTGATGGTTTGTTGGGTAGCAAGTTGAGGAGTTAAGGTTGGGCTGAAACAATTTAATAAGTTACCATTCCTCACTGCTAGCCATGTTTAATGTAGTAATGTAGTGCTTCCTGCATACTTAAAAACTTGATGTTGAATTTGTTTTTCTGCTATGTTAACTATCAGCTTTCAGGGTTTAGTTTTGGTTTTCCTCCCATATTATGATCTTCCTTCTGGCCAAAATATTTTGAAGATTTTTTTTTTTTTGGTAAATTCTCCTGACATATGACTATGTACGTTTTGCCAAAGCCGTGATTTAAAGACTATTTATGGCTTTATAGAAAGCACATGGGATGTATCAAGAACACATTATGTAAACTGTTTTCCTAATCCTTCACTTACTTTGCAGCATTACTTGAACACATGTTTACATTTTTTGTCTTTTTCTTTCTTAACTTGCTTGCCATAAACACTGCTTTGTGCTCAGGTGCTAAGTGGAGTAGTATTCCTATAATTAACTTTATGTTGTAAATACGTTTTGAAGCTGATCTATTCCATTGGTCTTTCACAGCCAGTTCCTTTGTGCCCCTTCAAAGGATGGGTACCAGAAATTAGCACAGGAGAATAGGCTCCTTGTGCTGTGACTGCATTAGGGAGATGGTTTCTTTACTTTTAGTGTTTCATATGTTTCAAAGCATATTGTTATGCTTTATATTCTTTTTCTCTTAGTGTATCATAGTATATAGCATGTTATAGCTAATTCTCTTCAGACTGCTGAATGTGTTAATGAACTTAATTAGATGAACTTAAACTGAATGATAGTTGTTTCTTTGCATCTAGTGTATCTATGACTACTTTGGCCTGAGAAAAATGTTTTGTTGTTATTAGTGTAATAAATCTAAATTTATAATTGTACATATTATAAAAAAAATGAAAAACTGAGTTTTCTTGTCCCCCACATGAAACTGGAGATGTTTGGTTAGGTTAGTGCTGTTCCTTATTTTCTTTTTCTTCCCTTAACTTTTTTAGGCTTGTGTTCCCAAGCATTATTGTCATATATAATGGGTTTTAAACTCTTGGAAATGCTTTATAGCTGCTATGAAAGGGTGTATGTGGCGTAACCTCAGTGGGCAGCTGAGCACCTCATGACTCCTTGGTTATTTCCCCCTGCAGTGGGATGGGGAACAGCTGGAAGGATAAAAGTGGGAAAACTCGGGGACTGAGGTCAAGACAGCCAAGTAGGTAAAGCAAAAGCTGTGTGTACAAGCAAAGCAAAACAAGGAATTAATTCATTACTTACCATCAGCAGTCTGATGTTCAGCCATCTCCAGGAAAGCAGGGCTACATCATTCCCAGTGACTTGGGAAGACAAATGCCATAACTCTGAATGTATTGTCCCCCCACTTTTTCTTTCTTCCTCCCTGTTTTATATACTGAGTATGATGTCATATGGTAGGGAATATTCCTTTGGTCAGTTGGATTCAGCTGTCCCAGTTATATCAGCTCCCAACTTCTTGTGCACCCCCAGCCTACTTGCTGACAGGGCAGTGTGAGAAACTGGAAAGGCCTTGACTCTAAGTGTTAGTCAGCAACAGATGGAGCACAGGTGTGCTACCAACACTGTTTCCATCACAAGTCCAAAACATACAAGCATGGTACAAGCTGCTTGGAAGAAAATTAACTTTATTGTAGCGAAAGCCTGATAAGGTCAAAAAGTAGAAGTCTGTTGCTTGTAGTTTACATTCACAGGTGCCATGGTATTTAGATTATTTTGGCTGATCTGTCAGTCTAGAAAAGTTTCTAGCTAGGGGTTTTAACCTCAATGGGGTTAAAACGGAAGTCTTCCTTTTACTTCTCTATTGTGCTCCTTGATGAGTGGTAACATCACTCATCTTTTCTGTTGCTGTGTCTATACAGATCTGCAGCCAGTCATTTATGTTACACTGAGATGAGCTTGTTGTTAAATAAATACCTTACTCTATTATTTCAGCCTCTTCTTTGTTTTACTATGTTACATGTTGTCACTTGTGACTTTCCTATCTGATTTGGCCTTGCTTTTCTCTCCTAGCCAATGCGTAATTCTTTCCAACAGATGTGCTCATATGTCTTCATTTTACTTGTATGTTTTTTGAAAACCGTCATGTCTCTATTCCTTTTCTTTTTACACCAATCGATTCTCTATCCCTTTTTATTTCTAGAATATACTGTTATACAGGGTAGACTGTTGACAGCTATAAACTGGTGAGTTTTCAGTTGGCAGTTGTGTCTTCTGCTATTCGTTGCAGACTAAGTTAGAATTTCTTTGGTTTGCATCCGATAGTAATCATTTTAAAGACGTTAAACTGTCATTAACCACTGGTAATGGGCTTGTTCTTCATAAGTACAGATTTTCCTTGACTTCAGGGAGCATATTTTCTAAATTAAAATTCTGCTGGTATGATTCTGTGTAAAATAGCTTTGTGTACGCTTTGATTTTGGTGGTTGTGTTTAGATAGGAGAGTGGCCAAAGGTGCAGATCTTGTTGTCTTTGCTGTGGTTGAATGACTTTCCAAACGTAAAAAAGAGTCTTAGAAATATTTAAGGATAAATACTTTCGTCTGCATTGACAAACTTGAGGAATAAGAATTCCCTTGCATGTGTTCTTGCAGATCTAATTTCATGGATAACATTGAAATGAATAATGAAAAATCAGATAATTGCAGAAAAGGAACTCAAATTGTCAGTGGTTGTACTGAGAGACATTCTCTTTGTGTAGAGAACACTTTGGAGGAATGCTTTCTTTTGAGTTACTTTTCTTTATTTGACATAGATTTATGCTCTTCAGTTACAAAAGGGATCAGATACTGTTTTGCACTTCTTTCATAGTCCAGTGAAAATCAGTTCCATTTTACTTGTGCAGTTGGGTTTTAATCTCATTTTTAGAACCTGTAGTATTTGTTTCTGTCATTATTGGAGAGGCCTTAGAGTATTCCAGCAGCTGGAATAACCCGTTTCTTAAGCCTCCAGAATTTTGGCTTTCAGAAAAATGGTAGTTAAGAAAGTTATTGTCATAGTGAAATAGTCTTCAGTTATGAAATTAAAGTAATGATTAAAAAGTTGTGCAATTTCAGCTCTCCAACAATAGCACATAAAAATCCCAAATGGAAAATCAATGAGTAGGGTGACTTTTTTTTTTGTTCTGAGTTTTTTTAACCTTTTCAGATGCCGTAGCAGCCCAGAGTAAACCTGTCCTGCTAGTCTGCCTATGTTTTCCTCTAAGCCTGTGGTAATTGGATTGCAGTTGACGTTCCTTACCCTGATTTATGGATTTAGGGGACAGGATTTTGATGATTTTTCCATTTGTAGATATACTGCTTAAGCCCTGACTTTCCTTTTATTACTGGCATGGATGAAAATTCACATCAGAATGCTTGATTAATTATTTAAAGAAGATAGTGTGTAAGCTGGTAATGGCTTGGAGAGTGTACACATGGCTCTTTGAATGACAGTTGACTTATTGTCCATTTCACTAAAAATGTTAAATTTTAGGCCTACTAAATAAAAATACCAACAATTTAAAATATTTGAGGTCATCTGAGATAATATTGTCAGCAATCAAAAAATACTAAGCTTTTACTATTTAGGGAAAATACTGGATGTGCTCTCATTGCTGTTTTGAGGTCCACCTATCAAGCTGAACAGCTTTCTACTCGAATGATTCTCACAGCTGAATTCCTTAAAAATCTGTAGCCTTGGTGAAAAATAACTGTAGGTAATCTACAGATACTTTCCAGGCAGGAAGGGCTATGGATGTGCTGTACCTCAACTCGAATAAGGCTTTTGACACTGCCTCCCACAGCATGCACAGGCTGACAGTGGAAGGGTTACATAAGGGGACAGTGAAGTAGATGGAGAACTGGCTGAGTGATTGGGCCTAGAGGTTTATGATCTGTGACACGAAGCCCAGCTGGAGTCAGGTCATCAGTCGTGTACCCTAGAAGCTGATACCAGGGCAAATGCTGACTAGCATCTTCATTAAGGCCTGAATGCTGGCACAGTGTACCCCCAGCGAGTTCACAGATGGTACAAAACAGAGAGGAGTTCCTCATATACTGCATCGTTGTGTTTGCGTTCAGAGGGATGCGGCCAGGCTGGAGATTTGGGCTGAGTGGAATTTTAAAGTGCAACAAGGGGAGTTGCAGAATCCTGCATCAGGGATGAAATAACACTAGGGAGACAGCTCTGCAGAGAAATAGCTTGATGGTTGGCAACCGTCTGTGTCCCAGTAATGCACTGCCATGGCAAAGGTGGCAGATCCTCCTGGGCTGCGTTAGGAAAAGTGTTGCCAGCTGCTTGAAGGAGGTCTCTCTGCTCAGGACTGGTGAGGCTGCATCTGCAGTGTCCAGTTCTGGGCTTCCTATTAGAGGAGAGAGATACTGCAAAGAGTTAAGTTGCAGGGTCATGTCAGTGATGAAGGATCTGGAGCTTTTCTTTGGTAGGGAAAGGCTGAGAGGGCTGGGACTGTTAGCCTGGAGAAAAGAAGGTTCAGGAGTGATTTTGTTAGTGCAGTGAGGGAATGAAGAAGGGAGACCCAGATGCTTCTCAGTACTGTCCCCCACACCAACATGGCACTGATGTAGCACAAACTAAAATTCACAAAATTCCAGTGCATTCCAAGAAGGCAGTTCTTCTCTATCGGAAAGGTCAAGCATCGTCAAGTGTTGTCCAGAGAGGTTTATAGCTCCTTGGTAGTACTAAAAATGCAACTGCATGTGATAGTGGGCAACTTCCTGTCTCTGATACTGCTTGAGCAGGAAGTTTGACAGAATCAGACACAGAATCACAAAACGGTTGAGATTGGAAGTGACCTCTGAAGTTCATCTGGTCTACCCTCCTGCTCAAACAGGGCCACCTGGAGCCAGTTGCCAGATGGCTTTGAATATGGATGGAGACTCCACGGCCTTGCTTGCAACCTGTGCCAGTGCTCAGTCACCCTGACAGTAAAAAGAAAATGTCACCTTAACAGGTCCCTTCTCACCTGAGTGGTGTGATACTATAATCCTTAAGAAAATAGACCAGAAGGAGATGGGATAAATATGAAGTTTATTTGTCCTCTGAGAAGATGTGTCACAGGGAGCAAACATGGTGCTGAACAATCAGATCTTCCAGCGGAGCTGTGTTTTAAGGAGGTGGTTGTTGTGGTACTAGAAACAGAACCATTAAATAGTTTGGGTTGGAAAAGACCTTTAAGGTCACTGCTAACCCAGCACTGCCAAGTGCACTGCTAAACTGTGTCCCTGAGTGCCACATCTACACAGCTATTAAATAATTCTGTGGGTGGTGATTCTACCACTCCCAGGGCAGTGTGTTCCAGTTCTTGAAAACCCTTGTGCTGAATAATTTTCCCCCAATGCCCAATCTAAACCTTTCCTGGTCCAGCTTGAGGCCATTTCCTCTTGTGCTGTTGCTGGTTACTTGAGAAAAGAGACTGACCCCCACCTGGCTACAACCTTTTTCAGAGAGTTGTGTGGAGGAATAAGGTCTCCCCTGAGCCTCCCTTTCTCCAGGCTGAACAACGCCAGCTGTCTCAGCCCTTCCTCATAAGACTTGTTCTCCAGACACATCAGCAGCTTTTCTGCCTTTCTCTGGGCACACTCCAGCACTTTTTGGAGTGAGGAGTCCAAAACCGAACACAGGATTCAAGGTGTGACCTCAGCAGTGCATAGTACGGGGGGGAATCACTGCCCTGGCCCCTGCTGGCCACGCTATTTCTGATACAGGCCAGGATGCCATTGCCCTTCTTGGCCACCTGGGCACTCTGCTGGTTCATGTTCAGTAGCTGTCAACCAGCACCCTCAGATCCTTTTCTGATGGGCAACTTTCCAGCCCTTCTCTCATCTTGTTAGTGCTGCAAGTGGTTGTCAAGACCCAAGTGCAGGATCCAGCACTTGGCCTTGTTGAAACTCATGCATTTGGCCTCAGCATTCCCTCCCAATCCACAAGCCACCAGTGTGTCCCAAGGAACTGTTGTGAGAAACAGTGTCTAAAGGCTTTATAAAGGCCAGGTAGACAACATCCACAGCATTTCCCTCATCCACTAGGTGGGACACCTGGTCATAGAAGGTGATCAGGTTGGTCAGGCAGGACCTACTTTTCATAAACCCATGTTGGCAGCCCTGGTCACCTGGTTGTCCTGTATGTGCCATGTGATGGTACTCAGTATGACCTGCTCCATGACCTTCCCCAGCACTGAGGTCAGGCTCACAGGGCTTTAGTTCCTGCCCTTCTGGCCTTTAATTTGGTGGCACATTCACTGACTTTCAGTCAAGCAGAACTTCTCCAGTTAGGCAGAGCTGCTGGTAAATGATGGAAAGTGGTTCAGTGAGCATTTCTGCCAGCTCCTGCTGGTGGATCTACTCTTTGGTGGATCCCACCCACCCCCATAAACTTGTGTGTGTCTAACTGGTGCAGCAACTCACTGATCATTTCCCCTTGCGTGATGAGGGCTGAATATCCTGAGAACACAACGGGACTGAGACAGAGAAGGCATTAAGTACCTCTGCATTTTCCTCATCCATTGCAGTATGGAGATTGTCCTTGCCCTTCTTTTTGTTGCAAACGTATATTTAGAAACATGTATCAGATCTTCATACTATAGCTTGATATGATGAGTAAAGGGAGTATGAGAGGAACTGAAAAGGTAGGAACACTTGCAGTTTTAGGTAAGACAAAGCAGCATATTTGTCCAAGCATTCTTGTAGGAAGAGCTGCATGGTAACAAAATCCAAATATAAGTAATTTATTATTTAGAATATTTTTGAATTTAACGTGTTCTTTGTGTTGAAGTCTTGCTGGGTGTTGTCTAGTGGCAATTAGGCCCCAGTTTGGAAATATTACTACAAAAATCTAAGCTTTTCTCTGTGGAGCCTCCCACTTTTTTTTCTTTTGGGAGCAAATATATTCAGACTGTAACAACAGGCAAAAATACGGTTTGTGAGCCAACTGTCTTGTAACTGAGCTACTTTGGCTGTGATTTTGGCAGAAGCAGTATCTTATTTTCCTATCCTGCCTGCAACTGTGCAAAGAGGAAGGGAAGGTCAAGCAACTGCTTCACGGAGGTATTTTTCATTAAGTATTTTACAAAGCAATAGTTCTCTTTTCAGAGATATTCTAAAATCCAGGGATACTAACTAGTCTTTGCAAAAAGCATTTTTTCCTCAGGTGTTCTGTAGATTTTGTTACAAAATCAAAATGAAAATATTTAGTGTATTTATTTCTTCAGAAATCAACATTCTTGGGTTTTTTTCTATTTGTGATTTGTAATATTTTTGGTCACTTTGTGATATAAGTGTATAGTGTATACTTGGTGCATGTTTATTTCATAAAGCTTGCCAATACTTAGTTTGGCATTAGACTGAGAGTTTATATATTTGTATATAAAATGTATGACAGGCATTTGTGTGCCAGATTTCAGTTTATATGTATGCGTTTTGTTCCCTGTCAACTGTTTTATGGCAAGTCCTCTTGGAAACTTGATAGGTATTACTGTAGGTGATATGAAAAATGAAGCATTAAAAAGCTTTTGTAGCTATTGTTTGTAAGCAGACATTTTGTTTGTCAAGACAAAAGCATATTGGGGGTTTTGAGTGATATTTATTTTCCTTCTTTATTCTTGCAACCTACTGACACTGTCCCTCCCCATGGCTGAAGGTGTGCTGGATGTTCCAGCAGCAGAAGGAATGATAACTATGTTGGCTGCTTAGTTATCAGTGGAAGGTATCTGCAAGGACAGAAAGTTAAAACATGGGAAGCCTTAGGAAAGTTCAGTTGTAGGGTGCTTCAACAACTTCTAAATGTCATGGAACATTTGTTGGGTCCTCTTGACTTGCACCACTTTGACACTAATTGGTATATTTGTGTTGGTGTGAGTTAGATGGAGAAACACAAAAGCAAGGGCAGAATTAGGTGTCTGGTATAGGCTGGACCTAAGGTTAGAGCCATTTTCTGAGCATCTCCCATTTTACAGTTGAAGATGCAATGCTAAAGCACGTACCTCAAAGTGATGCATTCTGTATGCCAGCTTTGTAGGTGGTATATAGCATTTTGTTTCGGTGAATTGTTTACATTGAATTACTTTATGGGGCTTTTGTAAGGCTGTTTCTCATTACAAATGCTAGAATTCTTGGCAGCTGAAATAACAGTGCAGAGATTACATTGAGATAGAAGAAATCAAAGAGTATTTTGTTTGCAAGGACACAGTACATACCTAAATATGGGAGATGTTGTATGTAGAGGCTCTTAAAAGTAGTTGCTTTCAAAAACAAGTAACCACCCAGTTCATAGAAGTAAGACTGCTGCACACTGAAGCTTATGTACATGTGGAGAGGTACCAAAATAGAGAGTATACAAGTAGCAACTCCAGTATGTCTTCCAGCAAGGTTTGTTGGTTGCATTTTGTCACATGGTACCTCTTCATCTCCTTGCCAACATGCAGCTTCTATGTAGTTTTATTGATACTGAGTTCTGTGGTCATAAAACCTCTTCTCTGTCTATAGATTAGGCCATTGACGCTCTGCCCACTTCTTTTGTTCTGTTTCTTATCATTGTCAACTCCTTCATGTGAGCAGTTGCTTGTATGTTCCAAACTTCTCTTGAACAACTTCTTTTCTTGTTTCCCCTTGGCTGTTTGCCAGATGCTTCTCAGCTGTTGACAGCAAGTCCAGATGTCCTTAAAGTAAGATGGTCCCACAATTTTGAGATCTCCTCGGATGATCTGAGCAGACTGGATAATCCTTTTTTCTTTCATATTCCCTTTCCTTTATTTTGAAGCTCTAGTAGTTGAACTTCCATGACAGTGAGATGGAGGTATAGTAAGTTTCTTGCTGACAAGTGAATTGATGTTTATTAGCTGTAGTTCTTGGTGTTTGAAATTAAGTTGCCTTGAAGCTGGATTACAAATTTAAGAATGGTTTTGGAGCACTTCAGAGGATGGAGTAAATGGCTTGGGAAATAAAGTCCAGCAGAAGCTGCAGTGGCTTTTAAGTTGTTCTTCATAATGGTATTGTTCTTTGTGTGATCAAGTGTCAGATTACCTGTTTACAGAAGAGAAGGAAAAAACCTTAAAAGTGCACATTGTTGTATTTCATCAGAAGAGTACCTTCTGGTTTTCTGTACAACAGGGAGACTCTGATCCAGATCTGATGTATCTTACTATAGCAGATCAATGAGTAGCATATCAGAGCTCTTACTGCAGCTTTGGGCCTGCCCCAGGAAGCATCCACTCAAGAAATGGGCCATGGGAATCTCATAAGGTTTATCAAGGCCGAGTGCAAGGTGCTTCGCCTGGGTTAGGGCAACCCTCACTATTAACACAGGCTGGGTGATGAACAGATGGAGCAGCCCCCCCACAAAGAAGGATTTGGGGGTGCTGGTGGGTGAGAGGCTGGACGTGATCCAGCTAAGTCCCTGCTACAGGAAGGACATGGGCCTGCTGGAGTGAGTCCAAGGGAGGGCCACCAAGATGTTTAGAGAGATGAAGCACGTCTCCTATGAGCAAAGGCTGAGAGAATTGGGATTTCTCAGCCTGCAAAAGGGAAGGCTTTGGAGTAACTTAATTGGAGACTATCAGGCATTTAATGATTCTATAATTTTCAAGCAGATGCAAGTAAGAAAAGCAAATGTTTCTCCTGTTGTAGCATTGTCTAGACTGTATCCTTCCTCAACTAGAATTTTTAGGTGTGTTGCCTTCATCCTGATGATTTGGCTGCCTCTGTTCTAGATAGAACAACTGTAAAGTAGATGTAAAGTAAGGAGATGTAAAACTAGGAGATGTGAAACAGGAGCCCACCCTGGAGAGATGCTGTGGAATGGCTGTTGAGGGGGAAGCCTGTGAGAACAGGTAGTAGCTGTTGCTCTGCATCTGGATCTGTCCTAGGTCCTGAACTGTATAGTCTCTCACTGACATTTTCAGAGTTGGAACTGAGATTGTAGATGAAAAAGTTAACAGAGGATGCAAAACTGTAGAAGATTAGATATACTTAAGATTGTAAATGTTTAGCTTCGGAAAATCCCACTACCAAAACAGTAAGCAAAAATGTAAAACCAGCAATGAATAAAAGGTACCTCATGGGCAATTCTACACATTCTGTAAAATTATAAAGTGATTGTGATTCAGAAGTAGCCATGCTACTGATGGAGTGCTTCAGAACTTTATTTCAAATTGTGAGAGATTTTGTGTAGGAAACCTGAAGTAATTCTTGACCTTTTCTTTGTATTTTAGGATTGTGAGGCTTTTTTTTTCCACTTTGGTGGGTTTTTTTGTCACTGTTTTCTGAAAAAGGACTGGTTACTATGAGAGAATAGTGAAATTAGATGGTAGTGATGCAAATGAGTTATGACTTAGGCTGAAGGAACTGAGACTGCTTAATTATCAAGACTCATTTTTCCTCAGACTTGAAAAAAATTCAAGCAAATTGCTGAAAAAGAGAAAAATAAACAGATTTTTCTGTAATAAAGATATGAAAAATAGCATTTAATTGCTATAAAGGCAATTTAGAAAATACCTCAAAACGAGTTCTCTAGTAGGATTTCATAGGACATTGTGGGAGTGTGATTGGCAGTGTTTAATATTTCTCCAGGAAAAAAAGATGTTGGGAATGCAGTGGAATTTAACTAGAATCACAGAATATGCTGCGTTGGAAGGGACCCACAAGGATCAATGTACACCTCCTGGCCCTGCACACAACCATCCCCCAGAGTCAAACCATGTGCCTGAGGGCATTGTCCAAACACTCCTTGAACTGTCAGTCTTGGTGCTGTGACCACTTCCCTGGGGAGCCTGTTCCAGTGCTCAACCACCTTTTTGGATGAACCACATTTTCCTGATACCCAGCCTAAACTTTCCCTGACTAAACTTCCTGCCATTTCCTCAAGTTTTGTCGTGGTCACCAGAGTGAAGAGGTGTGTACCTGCCCCTCCTCTTCCCCTCATGAGGAAGTTGTAACTGCAGTGAGGTCTCCCCTCAGTCTCCTTCAGGCAGAACATTGACCTCAGCTGCTCCTGATGCGGCTTCCCCTCCAGACCCTTCACCATCCTCGTGGCCTTCCTTTGGATGCTAACAGCTTAATGTCTTTCCTACATTTTGGTGCTCAAAACTGCCCCCAGGACTTGAGGTGAGGCTGCTCCAGTGCAGAGCAGACAGAGCAGGACAATCCCCTCCCTTGCCCAGCTGGTGACACTGTGCCTGATGCACCCCAGGACAGGGTTGGCCTTCCTGGCTGCCAGGGCACTGCTGACCCACAATCAGCATGTCATTGACCAGGACCCTCAGTGCTGTGATAGACCAGCAAATGGAAATGCTGGCCTTTTGAGGTTCTTTGCAGACACTCTTTTTACTGATTCTAGAATACCTTCCATTTGACAAATTATGTTTTAGTTTTCCAGGTGACATGCTTTGTGCACAAGCTTTCTTTTAAAAAGTCTTGTTAAAAGTCCTGTACAGTGTCCATATTGGTTCATCTGCACAGAGAAGCTCTTGATTGTTGCATGTAAGCATGTTCTGTGTCATGCCCTTCTTACCTTCTGCCCTGTGTACCTGTGGGTGTTGGTTATATCCAAGAAAGTGTGGATCAATTCAAGTGACTGGCTTGTCTTAATGTAGGCAACACTTTATCTATGAAAACTACTTTATCACACATTTTAAGTGTGATAGTTTTCATGCCTCATTCTCTTGTTAGCTTTGTGTACTATTGTAGGTTTGATTATGCTGACTAATTCCCATAGAAGTTGCTTCTGTGCCTGATTTTTATGTGTTTGCTGATCCAGATGGTGAACAGATGAAAAGCTCAGTATGTCTCTACTTGGAAGCATAATCAGAAACATGGCATGACACCAGGAGAAATGCAAAACTCAGAATGAGAAAAAATACACTCTTTCCACAATGCAGACGTATGTTTATTGTACAGTAGAATTTTACTTTGTTTTATAAGCAAATGGTGAAGATCACAGAATAGTTGAGATTAGAATGGACTTCTGAAGGCTGTCAAGTGCTCAGAGCAGGATAAACCAGGGCAGGTTGCTCTGAACATTGTCCGGTTGTATTTTCGGTATCTTCAAGGAAGGAGAATGTGTAGCCTCTCAGGGCAACCTATTCCAGTCTTTGACCATTTTTAGAGTTTTTAGGTTTAATTGGAACTTCCTGTATTTTTTTTATCTCCATTGTCTCTTGGCTTGTCACTGGATATTGCTTAGAAGAGCCATCATCTTTGCTCTCTCCTGTCAGATGGAGCTGGAGATATTCACATGGAGGCTATTCCACCCCCACCCTCCCAGGTTTTCTCTTTTCACAGCTAAACAATTTCTGCTTGCTTGGTGACAGAACCTCCAGTTCTTTAAACATTTTAGTGGCCTTTCCCAGGACTCACTCCAGTAAACAAATGTTTCTTGTACTGGGGCACCCAGAGGTGGCGGTGGTATTCCAGATATGGCGTTGCAAGTTGTGCGTAGAGCATGAGTCAACTCTGCCAAACTACTGGCACTGGAGAGCTCTTCTGCACCCTTTTCTCTCCAGGGAACTGTATCCCATTGATTCTTCAAAGAAGATTGGTGAACAACAGGCTGTTCTTGATTGATGAAGTCTGTTCTTAGGAAGTCTAGGGTTGTGATCCTGCTTTTGTCTGGCTCCCTTCTTTCAGATTGCTGAACTTCACCTGCACTGTCACTGCATCCGGTAAAATGATGCTGTGATGAAATACCCTCAGACTTGATGACTGCATGAGTGATAATGGCTTGCTTGACAGTATGAGCTTGGTATTTCACGTTGGGCTGTTCTAAAGCAAATGCTTCCTGCATCTTGTCTAACCAAGCTGATCACCAGCAGCAATAGTTCACCTCATGGAGGAAACAGAAGAATTGTTTGATACCACAAACCTGACTGTTTCGTTTTCAATGTTTACTGAGTGACTGCTGTCTCGTAAACTAATTTCCACAAGCCCTTGAATACTTAGGCTGTGTTGAGTAAGCACTTATGGAAACAGAGTAACAGAAATATTTGTCATTTGTCTGAACACAGCAACTCTTTGCTAAACCTGTCCTGTCAACAGTATACTTCTTCCCAAAGATGTGTAGCCCTTGAACCAGAGCAAACAAGTTTAGACAAATGCACTGAATTAAAGTAATTTGCAAGTCCTAAAAAATTGACCATGTGCATTACTTGTTCTGAAGGTTAGTATGTGGTTTACTAAATTCACATTTTTTTCAAAAGTGTACTCAAAGATTCAACAGCAGAACCAACTGTGTCTAATACTGTACTAGCTACCATGGTCTTTGGTACTATGTTTCAGAAGCAAAGGTTTTAGGTCAGACAGCACTTAAATAAGACTTCTGTTGTTCCTATTCTGCCTCATCAGCAGAGACGGAATAATATTTTTTCCACTCATTTGACACACATTTGGTGTAACATATAGTCTAGAAGATCTTACGCAGGTGTAACACTAACATAATGTTAATCCATGTTGAGTAATTCAGTAACAGCATTGAGGGGAGGAACACACGCGCAACATGTAAAGCTTCCCTCTCAAATTTAAGCTTTTGAATTACAATTCAAGACTTTTGCACCTTGAGGGAAGATGCTCTGTTTGCATTTCTTCATCTCTTTTAAACAGAGTAAGAGCAATGGTGTTGAGACAACTGAACAATGTCCCCCTAATAATGCATCAAATAGTGCAAGTACTAGCTAATGCTTCTTCTGCTTTGGAACAAATAAACTAAAGCATGCCTTTACTCCTCCTACTACAGGTGATACAGGCCTGATTAGAAGCTGCATTCATGTCATTTAAACAGCTGTTCTATCTAGTTTAAATTGTCAAGCAACTGGTTATTGCCCACCCTCTCCTCTCCTTTTTTTTTTTCTGCCTTTGATTTGAGGCAGTTATTTCATATTCCAGGGTTTAACATTTTAGGTATTTATTTTATTATCAATAAATTTTTCTGTAAAGGCTGTAATAGCACCATTCACTCTTTCTTTGTGTCCATTTGCTACGAGTATTTTTTGTCAAGGTGTCTTTATGTTCTGTGCTCATTTGACTTGCTTTGTGGTCCAGTTCAAAACTTGGTCTCCAATGTTATAATGTCTTGAAGCAATTTTCAGAAAGCCTGCCTTAGTTTTGCAGGTAATGAGTGTTTGTTTTCTGTGAACTAAATGGTATCAACAACTGAGTTAGAAATTGAAGGCTAAAGCCCTTTTGCCACCGGAAGCTGATTGTCAGCACAGAGTATCCAGACCTTTACAAATGACACCTAGCAGCAGCTTACAATTGTTAACCAGCAATATAATTAATAATTTAGCTAAAAAATCCAGCTGAGCCATATCAGATCTTGTTAATCTTCAGGCAGTAGAAGAGTTGGGCTTATAATTAACACATGTGGTTTCCAACAGGAAATTACTCATAATCTGTTTAACATTGTTTTCCATTAATATATTTGCCCAAGTTTTATACTTTTTTTCTGAAAATTAAAACATCTTAGTGTTATGGTATATAACAGTAGAACTGTGAACAATCATATATATCTTTTGTTATGTGTAGATACATTGTGAATATATTAGTGTTATGCATAGTAATTGTAGGTTGCTCAGAACTGTTTATAAAATTAGTATGATGAGGTATTTTTTTATTGATTAATTGCTTACTTGTTCTGAAGGTTTGTTTGGATATGGATGAAAGTGTACTTCCCAACTGCTTGAGATTTCATTTTTAGAAAATATAGGGACATAATTGTGGATTCTTACTATGGCATTTCTATCCCGAACTGTTTCCATTTAAAATTATTCAAGCCCAAAACTTGCTGAAGATAAGACTGCCAGAGTGGAGTAATCAGACTGTGCTGCTACTTGGAGCATCTTTAATGGTTGTTGTTTGAATGAAGGGAGATCTTAGCACCATCAGTAAACCCACTGCTGATCTTTCCTGTTTGCTAATTGGAAAAAACATTGTGTAGGTGTCATGGCAAATGAAGGTAATCTGCCAAATGGCAGAGGTTTTGTTACTATGGAAATGAGCCCAGTCTTAGGGGGAGGGACAAGGCTTAATTTGGGGGTTTTTCAGCTGTATGCGTAAATACAAAGAAGTACTTGCAAAAATTACAGAGACTGGTCCGGTGAAATATTTACAAGATGAAAAAGTGTTTATAATGTTTGCAGACTGTAACAAATTTGGAGAGTTTTCAAGGATTTTGGCAGGAAGGATTAAATTTGAAATGTCTTGGCAACTTGAACTAGTATCTTTTAAAACAAAAAGAAAAAAGCTATGCTTATCAAGTTGTCTGTGGTAAGTGTGAATCATACTGTGTTTAAAAGGCATGAGTATTAGCACAGATAGAAGAAGAGTATTGGAAGCTCAATTTTGAGGTTTGCAGGGAAATGTTTTCATGCTAGTCTGGGTTAAATAGGTCTGCTATGCCATATTGCTGTGAAGCTGCCAAATAATACCTGGAATGCAGTTAAAAGTGTGACCTTGGAGGCATATGAGACATTTCTTCTTCCTCTTCCTAACAGCAAACAACAAGTGTTGTTTTCAGCTTTGGTCGACATGGTTTACGTGTGGTATGGACTGAGTGAGCCCAGAAGATACTTTCATCAGGACTTCTGAACTGGAAGTTAGGTGCAAGTTTCATAAAAGGTCATTAGGTCCAGAGCAGAAGATGGAGTGGCTACAGAATGGAAGGGGCTGCATTGTTCTTCATGTGGACAGCAGAATAAGAATTAACTACATTAAGTGCTAATAAGGAAGAAAAACTTGTCTAATTGAAGAAAAACTAAGTAGTGAGTTAGACAATGGAGTTTGATTGTTGAAATTTGAGCAGTAAAGGTTATATGAAGTTTTTTTCCCTTGATTCTTAAATAGCTTGTATACTGTTACCTGTTGAAACTGTGTTTGGGGGAACCTTGAGCAGTCATCTCCATTTTCTTCGTAAGCTTTAACTTTGTGGGGATGGTGAGGGAATTCCTGCTCACTGAATCAGGATAATGGTGTTTGTTCCTTATAAGCAAAGTGGTGCACTGGTTTGTTTCCGCAGGAAGTCTCTTGAGGAACATACTTTTCTCTTAATATAGGTCAAGAGGGTAGAAGTGGTGGAATTTCTAGGAAGCAGCTTTCTTGGCATACTCTGCAGGAATTCTTTGTTTGAGCCTGTATTCTCACTGCTGGCTGTTGGTCAGGCTTCAGTTTTTCCAGCTTTTAACTGCTGGGCCATGAGGCTTTTATATTCATGCAGTCTGAATGCTGTACAGGATAGTAACCACTATGCTTTTAGAACCTCAACACTTTTATTTAGAACAAAGTTGTTTGAATAAAACATTAAGATTCTTCTGATTCTTAGTCTGTTACTGAAAATGCAACTTCTCACTGCCTGTGATTTTCAGATGCAATAATTTTATTTTTCAACTAACCTGAGCTGTAAGCTGTTTGAGTAAAGTTTGTGGTACAGAGGAAAGTTAGTAGTTGTTCCTTGAAGTCCTGTATAAAGTGAGCTGTATGCTGCACAGGTAACATATGACTTTATTCCTTTTTTTTTTTTTTGGAGGATTTATAATCTGAAAAACCAGTAGGTTAAAAAACATGCATTTCAGAGTAATCTCAGTGATGGTGACAGAACAAGCATACGTGCATATGGTGTCTTTTTTGTATGATGTCATTTTTTTTTCCTGGGTAGTAAAATGGAGGAGAAAAAGAGTGTGGTAGGAATGAGGTGTGGCAGGAGAGGATTAAAAGAGTTTAGAGAAGTGTGTGTTAGCTAGATCTGTAATGTAAAGGGATGAACATTAAGTCTGTGAAGTGAGGGTGGGAAAAGTCCAAACAAAAGGTAAAGAAACTGCAGTTTCTTCTGTCAACTGAATCTTCTGCTAAATGATATATTTTTAAAGCTTACTTTTTGTCTTGGAAGGCTTGGATCTTTGTGTGATAAAAGACTTCACAAAGCAATGTTCTCTACTAACAGGTTGTTTTACTGAGAATTGGCAATAATTCTACCTTCTAGCATTGCTGTGGCACTAGTGAACTTGTAATAGAAACAGTAGGGTAAGCCAATAGAAAGCTCAGGGACTGGTTCCTCTCCTAGCATCTCTTCTGCTTAAATTGATGAGAGTAAAGGCCCATAATTCAGTGGAACATTAGGAAATCATAATTTTAAGTGCTTTGTATCCTGATTTATACTGTGAAATTCTACCTGTGATTATTCCCTTTGCCTGTGATAAAAATTTTAGACTGCTTCTGACATTTTTTTCCCTCTGTGCTTTTTACCATGTGGTACGGGAGTTTATTTATTTTGTTCTTATTGTGTTTTTTCTCTTTTTCAGAAGTAAGAAACTTTTTAGCAAGAAAAAGTTGAAAAGAAAACAGAAGACTAAATTGAAAGTAAAAACACGCAACAAGGTAAGCCTGTAACTAACCTGACAAAGTTCTGACTCAGAAATGACAGTAACTTCAGTTGAGAGAAATGCAAGAGCACCTAAGTGTGACTAACAATTCGTTTATTTAGAGGAGTTAATAGTAGACCAGTATTGTCTGTTTACTACATGACTGTGATACCAATGTTAACCTTATTCAACTGCTTTTGCTACTAATGTTCAACAGGAAATAATATGAACAGTGTTTTTAGTTCTCCAGTTCCTAAACCCTAAGTGTAGCTAAACATATTGGTCTTAGAGGTAAATTATGAGATCTGCATGTAGCCAACAGTTAGAGACTACTGCTGCAAAGATTTGGCCATACTGGCTACAGGAGAAAGGGAGCATTCTAAGGACTCCAAAGTTACCTCATAGTGGAAAATGTAATAAATGATACCTAAACGTTTCTAGTAATGTTTTCTCCCCATGTAACCCCTGCCTTCAATCACTTCAAATGCATGGGAACCATACAGTGAACTTAATAAAAAGATTTGGATCTTTACTCTTTAAAGAGAATAAATTTATGCAGAAGTGGTGCAATTTTAAAATACTGCTGTGCTGTATTCTTTCTCTATTAGAGAGCTATTCTTTCTCTATTTAAGCTAGAGTCTTGGAGGGATTTTCATGAAGGCTTGCTGCAGGCATGAAGGCTTGTAGTCAGTAAAGAGTAAGCTCATTTTTAGAATGGTTCTGAAGGACAGAATATCTGGTGGAAACACTTCATGGTCAGCTGAATGTCCTTATAATACAAATGCACTGTAGGAACACTTGGCCATCTTATCCCAATTTGCCAAACCTCATGTAGTTACTGTATCTCAAGACAGATAACTTTGGGAGGGTGAAGCAAACTCTCTATCTATTCATTTGGTATTGACATTTTGGAGACTTACCAGATTATTCTGCTTATCTCAAGTAGTGCAGCTTTAGACCATGTATAGAAAGAGCTTATCTTCATTTCTGTTCTCAGCACTGTACAGTAAAATGTTTGTGGTCCAAACTGAATTTCTCAGTCCTTTCTTCAGTTGCTATTAAGAAGTTTTAGCTCTGTCCTCTACATGACTTTATCGACCCACTGTCAACAAAGAAAACCAAGTTAGGAATTCGAAGAAATTTCGCAGAATGTAGTTAGTCTGGGTGTTCTGTCTGGTGACAGAAATTTGTGCTTCTAAAATAAGATAACTCTTTAGCTTTGATTGTTGTTACTCTATAAAGGGACCCTTGTCTATGTGGTTGGTGGGGCCCTAGTTTTACTGCCAAGTAGAAAGCCAAATACAGAATGGCTGTTCACAAGCTTAACAGTTGGATGTAGTTCTTAGATATAGTTGCATTGGATAAATGGAGTGGCAGGATCCTTGGCCAAGACAACATGAACATATTAAAGGCTAGTTCTTGTGAGTAGTTATGGATATGGCACTAACTGATAATCTCCTCACCTCATCCCTATGGAAGGTTGTTCTCAAGATTTTTCTTGTGTTTAAGTCAGTTTCTACTTGAAGCATTGAGATTTATGTCTTTGAATATCATAATGGGTTTTTGTATGTCTTTTACTGATTCCATTATTCTAGGCAGTGTTTGAGGCAGACCAGGGCTGACCATTAGAACATTGATTTTCATTCTGAGTGACTCAGGTATAGAAAGGCACTCCACCTTATTTCAGCATGATAGCAAAAAATTGCTTATTTCCTGAAAAATGTGACTGAGAAGGAAAAGATAAAACCAGCTTCATATCTTGAGGTTATGAAACTGACAAAGTGGAGTGGTTTTGTTTATTGGGTTTTTTTGTAGTTTGTTTTTTGTGGGAGAGTTTTTTTAGCTTTGTCTTTTTATGTACTTTTCAATACATCCCAATGCTTACCTTGGCAGAATCAGCACAGTGATTATTTTTGCACTGAAATGTCTGAAAATGGATGTGTCTATTGTCAGGAAAATGTAAGCTTCCGTTTGGAAGCTTTACAATAGAGCAGGTTGAAAAGTCTTTCACTATTGGACATGCTGAGCAGTAGAGTTTGTGTGCATCGGTTTATGTTTTGAAGAAACAGGGTCTTTTAGTCTGAACAGAGAGAGAAGCTTTCTCTTAATATACTTAGTAGAGGCAGAGAGGGCCTTAAATCAAGAATAAGGTGAAAGAACCCAAAAATTTGTTATTTATATCCTGTGCTTACTAAACAAAGATTGAGTAATGGAAGAGGAGATAACTTTAAGAGAAGGAATTGTTGAGCAACTGGAAGAAAATTATTTTCACTATTTAAGCATTAAATGTTAGAACGTTTTAGGTATAAAATTAATTGGTGTTTAACACAGCTCAGTAGTTTGAGCCTTATTCTGCTTCTAAGCTGGGTTGTGCTATGATCACTGGTATTTGAACTATCACTAATTTTTAGGTTTGTGGTTTAGTATCTGTTTTTTAAATGGAGGTATAAAAGTTTTCCATGTGGTGCAGTCTGTTTTGGCTTTCGAAATTCACTGCTGACATAAGTGACTTTTACATAGAAAACAAGTATCTGATTGTTAGACATGGGTGTAGCACCTTGTATTCCAGTCCCTACTTGCCTCCTTCCCCTTTTTTTTATTTTGGCAAAGAATATTGCAAGAAAATTGTAAGGCTGTGTAACTTTTCCCAACTCTACGAATATTGCTGCTAATCCCCCCTCCCCCCTTCAGACGCCCTGGATATTTCCCTCGTTTGCTGTTAATTCATGCAAGTGCTGCTTAGGACACTTGGATTGAGAGAGACTTAGAAAACCACAGTTCACTATCTTCTATTTCATAATGTTATTTGAAGAATACTGAAAAATTGGGAGTCCACCAAACACAGCATGTATTGTGAATGATTGGTGTCTACCTGTTTAGTTTATGCAGAAGTTTTAAACTATGACTCTTTGAGCTTTATACAAATGGGAGGAATAAAATTTTAAGGGAGGAGGTTCATGTAGCAGGCAAATTCCTTGTAAGCTAATGAATAGATGTATAAAACAGATGGACCGGGATGAATATTGTCTCATTAAAAACACCTGTAGGTACTCAAATAATTCGGCATTGTTTTCAGTGACTTTTGTATTATTTGGTCTTTCAACCTCAAGAGGGCATCCCTTTCTAAGGGATCTTTTGACTGTCCAAAGAAGAATTTGGTGAGCTTCTCTTCTCAGTATTACACATGGATTAGATCAGATGGTTATTATTACCTGATCCATCTTTAACAGCAGATTAACTTTCCTCTCCTAGATTATAGTGTATTTCCATCATATTTAAGAATAAACCATTACTACAGTCATCTGATTCAAGAGGAAGAAAACAAATAGGTCAGAAAATAAGCTATATATGGGTTTCATCTTTAGGGAAACCAGTTTGTTTATGTGTGAGAGACGTGTAAAGGAGACCAGAGGGTTTTGGTTTTTCCCACTCCTTTCCTTGAGTGTGCTGGAACATTACAAAAGGTTAACTGAGAAGAGCAATTAGGAGTAGGTTGCTCTTATCTTTTGAACAAAACCTGTGCTGTTTACCCTCTCCTACATAATTCATTCTTCCAGTTAGCAGGGACTATATGTTTACAAGGCAAGCATCAGGGTGTGGGCATCTGCACTTTGATCTCTCATAAGTTAGCATCTTATCTTTCAGTAAAAAAAGTAACACACAAGAAATAAAATCTTCACATATCAAAACTGTGTTCACCAGTGGTGGATATTTAAATTTTACAATGGACGTTTCACCGTGTATCTTCATTTAATAGGGTGCACGCTTAATTTTTGATGATACCAAGTGAAACAGCAAAGATGAAGATTCAGAGTATCCCACTGTGTACAGCTCATATGAAAACTACTGAATAATAATTCAATTTTCCAGTCCGTAAGCTCTCTTCTTTTTGACAGCAGTAGCAATTTCATTTTCCAAGAAACCAAATGCTTTGGGAGAAAAGCTAGTACAGAAGCTATCATCTCATCTTCTGCTTAGGCACTCTGGAAGCTGAGTTTGTAGTCAAATTTAATGAGCCCTTTGGATTGCAATATTCCAGCAGCTATTAAGAACTGGACATTCAGAGGGGGAGAAAATGATTTCTTCTCTTCACCTTATTCACAAGTGTCATGTGAATCTTGATACTCTTAACACCATGAAAACAAGCTGTAAGGTGGTGTTTCTTTGTGAAATAATTTATCCTATACCTCAAGAGCAGTCTGTTTGGATTGTTAATAGTTCTAGATCTGTGCAAAATTAATGAATTGCTTTCGTGAGTTCCTAGAAGTTGATTAACATTTTGATTTAATGTTCTGCTGTTTTTCTTGGCAATGTAGATGTATTTTGTGCCAACATGAAATGCAGTATCATTAAGAGAATTGTAAGTTAAACTAGACTTTATTAGTTTGATAAAAGAATTACTGCGTGAGGTTCTGTTGGTACAGGTATCGGTTAGATTTTCTTACTGATCTGTTCAAAATCTATGAGTCAGCAGCAAGATTGTACAGGTGGTATCATGAGTCTCATAATATTGGGGAAGTTTTTATGAATGTGTAGAAGGTATTCATTAGCTGCAGAAAAGTAAACTTTCAGGTGATGATGGGATGAACTTAAATCCCAGTTTTCTGACTTGTTCTGTGTATCTGACCTCAGTGAAGTTAGGAATCTGTTGTATGGAAAGGAAGAACACTTGTTTCATATGGAAAAAGCTTCCAATGTCTGTTTTGAATACTTTATTCTACCACTGTTGAAGAAAAGAAAAAACAAAAAAAAAATCTGCTCACTGAATGCTTTTCATTTGCTTTAGAGGGGCAGAAAGTTTTACTGTTTTGTTTTTTGTTGTCAGCTCCATTCTTGCCTTGTGTGAAGGAAATCTAGGAAAGTGGTGTTTGTACAACCTGCTTTTATACATCACTTTTGAACAGATGCTTGTTTTGAAGACCTAGCAACTATAAGTATTACAGTTAAACCCGTTAGACTTCATCAAATACGTCACAAATCATGCCAGTGTTTTTTACCTTATGATGAAGTTCATGGAGGATATTGTGCTGTACTGAAGTCTCGGTAGGAGATTAGTGTATGTAAGTATTGTTCGTGCTCTGTTGTAGAAAAGCAAAACACTGAACACAGAATAGGTAAAGTGCTTACCTGTTGGTTAGCTAACTAACCTACCAACTACTAACCTAGTGGTTAATAGTTGTAAAGTATTGAGTATAAGGAGTTTATTTCTGAAGTTTAGTCAGTTTGTTATTAATAGGCAAGAAAACATACATAGATTTTATCTAGCACTGTAATGTCTAAAATTATCTGTGCTGCTTTAAGAGTTTGGCCAGTTTGTTTCAAATGAGACTATATGAGCTACAGAATTTAGGCTCTTCTGGATCAAAGATTTAGCTGAGCTGACAAGAAAGAATTGGAATGGAAACTCTTCACAGAAGTTACAATTACAATATGTAATATTAACTAGATAAGTGAACTTTCAGGTAAATTTCTGGAGCCTCTGAAATATCTCTTTCTCTTCCTGTAACTGTCAGTAAAAAATTTAGTAAACTAAGTTTACTAAGGAATTTAACCTGTGTCGTGCAACTGAGCTAGCTTTAAAGCTGAAAGCTTGTACTATGTACTTGCCTTAACAGGAGCTGCAAAAACTTTTGGGGTAATGTTTATGGATACTTGATGTACAGAAGAGTTACATTTTATAACAGTTCAGTTTTCTGGTGTCAAACTTCAAAGTATGTAAGAGCTCATTATCAGTGGGGTCAATCCAAATTTATTTTGATACAATTTGATACTGGAAGAAGGGATGAGGTTGTACCTTGGGTTCTTCCACTGATTGATATTGTGGGGTTTTTAACAGGAGCTTTACTATTTCAAAGATATTAATATTGAACAAGGACTAAACTTTGCTGTCTTTCAATCCCTAATGGCAGAAGTTTTGTTGAGCTAACCTGCCAAACTTGAGTATGCACGTAGGGAACTTTTTCCAGCTTTTTCTTTTTCTTCCTTCATTATATTTTCGTGCTTACTGCTACCACTGGTGCAGGTGACAAAAGTTAACACACAATCTGTGTTTAATAAAATGAGTTGCATAGTAAGGCATTGTTTCTTAATGTTCTAGCTTGCAATAACTTTAGTAATAATGAAAAGGAAGGGTAGGCAAATATATACCAGTACAGTCAGAATAATATTATAGTCAAAAATAGGGAATATGTGAATGATGAAATATTCACATTGAATTTTTTCATTATGTTTTGTAACATACAGTGTTAAACGGTGTAGTTTAGAGTCTTGTGTTATTTCTGGTATTAATAAAAATGTATGTGCAGATAAAAGTGGTTTTGATGTAGAAAACTGTTGCAACCATATTGTAGAAAAGTAAATCAGCCCATTGAAATATTACCCACTTCACTGGTTCTCAAATTTCTTTTACCTCTCCTCTGCTAGTTTGATGTTCTCTTTCCCATCACTGCTCTCAGTGATCTGTTTCACTGTAGTATAATTCACTGCATAATTTCATGCCAGATGAATGTGGTAATGCACAATATTAATACCCTATAAATAAAAAAAAAAGAAAAGACAAACAGCCTCCACTCTCACTGTGCCCTTCCTCCCCATATCCCTCAAGAATACAAGAAAGAAACCAAAATGACCTTGTGAAGTTAGTCATGACCCTGAGTCTGTCTGGCCTAGTAATCCCCTGCATTTTGCCTTGCATGGTCAAGCAAATTTGCCCAGCACTCTTAACCTGGGCCTTCTCTTCTTACACGGTCTTTGTACCCTTTGTCTACAGCAAGCTGTTTCAGAGAATTGCTTCTTCCCATATGCCTGAAATCCAGTTTTCAAAGCCTGTGCTCATATCAGCCTTGTCATTGCTAGTACACAACCGAATGGAAAGAATAACCCTGCCTGGGAATTAATTGTTGTGGAGTTTTGTTTTTTCAAGTCAGTCATATTTCCTCTCCCATCTTACTGTTTCAGACTGGGAAAGTACAGAGAAGATTTTTAAAAATGTTTTTTTAAAAAAATGTTTTCTCTTATTATTTTTCTGAGTCCAGTGACAGCCTCGTGAAGGCTCTTCTGTGTCTTGGCCAAGGCTGACAGTGATACACCAGTAGTAGGTACCAGGGTGGGCCATGGTAGTGGTAGTTTCTCAGAACAATTTCCTAGCTCATACTTAGTGGCTCAGGGCTTCTGATAACAGAATGGTGTCCTGTTGAGTCATTGGCCTTGATATCTTTCTTTAGTAATTAGTCCATGACATTGTTATTCTCAAAACTATTATCTGCAGCATCCTGACAGGCGTTTTTCAACTTAGCATCAGTTTTCATCTAACAACAAAACAAGTGGGTTTTCTTAGTTTCTAGTGTATGTTTAATAAACAGCTTAAATTTTTAGTGTTTACCAGCAGGTTAAAACTAACAACTAGAGTAGCAAGGCATGCATCTAAAAATTCAATTATAATTAAAGCCTCCAAAATAGACTGCTGTTGGGAAAATAAAGCTTGATTCTGCTATTCTGATCACTGTGGCACAGGTTTGGAGTAATCTGTAGCCTGAGCTGCTTTCATTTTTAGTTCCAGTGTTCTCATCAAGTTATGAGAGGTAGATGCTAAAGCTAGACGGAATCTACTGAAATGCCTTCCTCTTCTTCCTTTCTTCCCTGCCTGAAATATAACTGGTACTTCAGCAGGAAAGTTGTCTCCAGTTTGGAAATAATTTGGTCTGTCAAAATTATTGAGCATGTTGAGATTATTTATATTTAGCAAAGCTTGAAACTTTACTGAACTAATAAACTAACCTTAAAACCGATCTTGTTTTTCAGACTGAAAACCTAGAGAATACAATAACCATACCAGATATCAGATTACATAGCAATCCTTCAGCTTTTAATGTTTACTGCAATGTACGCCATTGTGTGTTGGAGTGGCAGAAAAAGGAAGCATCTGTGTCTTTGGCTTCAAAGAACAGTGTCCAGAGTGGGGATTCGGACAGTGATGAAGAAGAGGAGCCCAAAGAGCCGCCTATTAAACTTCCAAAGGCAAGTAACTGATACCACTTAAAGCGTGCCATGTATGTCATCTAAGGCTGCTATGTTATTTTTGGGGATTAAAGAGCAACAGTATAAGGCAGCTGCTTAAAACACTGCTGTAGTTTTATTTGTAGTCCATCTAGTTCAGAATCATTTGATGAGTTAGAATGATCTATGTACCTGCCCAAATTGAAGTCAGTTAAACATCAGGTAAACAGTCAAGTTGCACCCCTTTAAGGGTGTTGGTACTTGAACACCTACAGCCTCAAAATTTACACAGAAATGATGCAAATAAGGTAGCTCTTATATCTCTGAGGAACTACCAGCTCATAATGGTAAAGGGTGCTTTCTTTTGCTTTACTGTCCAAAAAGAATAAGTCTTTCTAATAATGGAAATAATTTGGTGGAATGGTTCCTAAGATGTTTTGCTGGGTATGGATGTAATTGCAGTAACTGTCAATTATTCTTTCCCTTTTTTGGCTTTAGTGCCCTTAGTGCTACTGGCAGCTCCAGATTCTAATGCATGTTAAGATTTTGATGCTATAGTTGAACAGTTAGAGTGGGTTTTTTACTATTGACTCCTTCTGTGCTTATAGTAGGATTAATGGTGGAAAGTCAGAAATACAGGACTTAATTATTTTTTTCTTTTTTTTTTCGATTTGTTGATGCCCTTATTTTTTACTACGTGTTACAAAACTATATATTTAGTTTTGTTCACGGCTACCTTATCAATGCTATGGATCATGCTTTTTGTTGTTCTGAATCTAAAAAGCATATTCCGATTAACTTCTCTTGTTTATATTTGCTCTAAAACCAATACAAATGCTGAATTTAAAAGGTGGTTGCAGCTGTGGTTATGTAGCATGTTTGAGAGGCTTAGAAAATTAGGATTTTATAGATGGTTGCATTTAGGTGGTGTTATCTGAAGGGCAAAGTTGGCGCTCCAGAAAATAGTGGTGGCAAATTGCGGAGAAGCATAACCAAGTCAGCCAATTGAAATTTCATGATTGATGATTGCAAAATATGTTGTCACTAGAAATAAAGTCAGCGTTGTTTATGAACTGCATCTGAGTCCTTGTGGCTCGTATCAAATGAATCAGCAAGTGCTTGTAGATGCTTAATTTTAAGTAAAAGGCAATATAGCCATTAGCATTTATAGAGAATGGAATGACGTTTTCAAGAAATGGTGAAATTAAAAGAGGTTCCAAGAAGGATGAGCTTTATCAGTGATAGGGGCAGAAGATTCGCATGTGGAAACCAAAACATTGGTATTGTGTTGGACAGTTTATTACAAAGGTGGTGGCTTAGAAAAATGATAGGGAAACTGTAGGTAACAAACTGATACAAAAAAATAAAATTGTTGAGATTTTGTTATTCAGTACAGCAGATATAAAATTGGTGAAAATCAGTATGTTTTCAAACTGTTAATTTTTAGTAAAGAATCTACAAAATATCAAATTTGAGAATTTTTGGTTCAAAAGTATGTTTAGATGCCTGATACATCCTCAGTATTTCTCATAACTATCTAGGTAATATAGGGTTGTTAGGTCACTTGAAGGTAACAATTGGACTTGCATTCATGCTTTTGAAAAAAGCACCTGCTTGGAGCTGTCTCACATGTAGTAAAACTTGAAGGGACTGACTATGTAGATGTCTTGGTATCCTGGATGCAGGTGTCTGTCTCATGATAATGAACAATATTGTGTAGGGCTTAGTTTGTTAACTGTAAAGAAGAAAGTTACTATAAAGTTTTAAGGTTTACAATATTTACAAGACAGATTTCTGATAGTAACTGTTAGTTTATTAAAAAGAATACTGATGTATATTTTGAGTTTGCCAGAAAGATTAAAAAAAGTG
>VXAX01001797.1:327716-475345 GCA_013399835.1 Leptocoma aspasia
GGTCCACAAAAGCCCTGTACTAAAAGGAACAAATACTGGATTAAAGTGATTAAGGTGGAATTAACTGACTTAAATATTCTTTGTTGCTGTACTGGCATACATCTTGCTAATAAGCTTAAGCAAAAATTAAAATTTTTAAGTTTTAACAAAAAATAAAAGATTAATAATTACTTTCTTTAGAGACTGGCTTTAAGTCTTTTAAAATTCATTAGGAGAATGTTATCTTTATAATTTTTTTGTGTGTATGTATATAATATAATTTACTTCAGAGTAGTTTGTAATCTTTATTATAGAAATGTGAGCATTGGGTATAATTCTCACAATGAGAGGAAGGAAATAAAACAAGAAAAGGATAATAGGATAAAGGAAATAAAACAAGAGCACAGATAAGACTTCAATAGGAGGGGTTTTAGGAATTAGTTAGGAGTCACAATGTCTGCGTCCAGGTTTGAATTTTCGATACCTTCTGTTATGCAGTCTTAGACTTNCCAGCTCATAATGGTAAAGGGTGCTTTCTTTTGCTTTACTGTCCAAAAAGAATAAGTCTTTCTAATAATGGAAATAATTTGGTGGAATGGTTCCTAAGATGTTTTGCTGGGTATGGATGTAATTGCAGTAACTGTCAATTATTCTTTCCCTTTTTTGGCTTTAGTGCCCTTAGTGCTACTGGCAGCTCCAGATTCTAATGCATGTTAAGATTTTGATGCTATAGTTGAACAGTTAGAGTGGGTTTTTTACTATTGACTCCTTCTGTGCTTATAGTAGGATTAATGGTGGAAAGTCAGAAATACAGGACTTAATTATTTTTTTCTTTTTTTTTTCGATTTGTTGATGCCCTTATTTTTTACTACGTGTTACAAAACTATATATTTAGTTTTGTTCACGGCTACCTTATCAATGCTATGGATCATGCTTTTTGTTGTTCTGAATCTAAAAAGCATATTCCGATTAACTTCTCTTGTTTATATTTGCTCTAAAACCAATACAAATGCTGAATTTAAAAGGTGGTTGCAGCTGTGGTTATGTAGCATGTTTGAGAGGCTTAGAAAATTAGGATTTTATAGATGGTTGCATTTAGGTGGTGTTATCTGAAGGGCAAAGTTGGCGCTCCAGAAAATAGTGGTGGCAAATTGCGGAGAAGCATAACCAAGTCAGCCAATTGAAATTTCATGATTGATGATTGCAAAATATGTTGTCACTAGAAATAAAGTCAGCGTTGTTTATGAACTGCATCTGAGTCCTTGTGGCTCGTATCAAATGAATCAGCAAGTGCTTGTAGATGCTTAATTTTAAGTAAAAGGCAATATAGCCATTAGCATTTATAGAGAATGGAATGACGTTTTCAAGAAATGGTGAAATTAAAAGAGGTTCCAAGAAGGATGAGCTTTATCAGTGATAGGGGCAGAAGATTCGCATGTGGAAACCAAAACATTGGTATTGTGTTGGACAGTTTATTACAAAGGTGGTGGCTTAGAAAAATGATAGGGAAACTGTAGGTAACAAACTGATACAAAAAAATAAAATTGTTGAGATTTTGTTATTCAGTACAGCAGATATAAAATTGGTGAAAATCAGTATGTTTTCAAACTGTTAATTTTTAGTAAAGAATCTACAAAATATCAAATTTGAGAATTTTTGGTTCAAAAGTATGTTTAGATGCCTGATACATCCTCAGTATTTCTCATAACTATCTAGGTAATATAGGGTTGTTAGGTCACTTGAAGGTAACAATTGGACTTGCATTCATGCTTTTGAAAAAAGCACCTGCTTGGAGCTGTCTCACATGTAGTAAAACTTGAAGGGACTGACTATGTAGATGTCTTGGTATCCTGGATGCAGGTGTCTGTCTCATGATAATGAACAATATTGTGTAGGGCTTAGTTTGTTAACTGTAAAGAAGAAAGTTACTATAAAGTTTTAAGGTTTACAATATTTACAAGACAGATTTCTGATAGTAACTGTTAGTTTATTAAAAAGAATACTGATGTATATTTTGAGTTTGCCAGAAAGATTAAAAAAAGTGTGGCTAGGGTTTGTGCTGTTGGAGATTCTCCAGAGTATAGTCCTTGGTGTGTTGTTGTTTTTTTGTTTAATTAAGAGTAAGTTGAAGACATTGTACATTTTTGTAGGTTAAGGTGACTTCAAGTGTTCTATTGAAGTATCTTTCTTTCACATCTTAAACTTGAGGAAGTCAGATTTGTTAGAGCCTTGAAGTAGAATGTATTTTGGAATCAGAAGTTGTCCTATGAAATTTCTGTAATAAGATTGGGAACAGTTGTTTTTAACAGTAAGAGACAGAGACTTTGCTGCTCTTCAGGTATTAGCACAACAAAAAAATTGTGTTATGGTTGTGTTCAGATAGTTTAGTAACTTGCTTTGATAGCTTTATATTTTTGGTTTCTCAGGAAATACTTGCCTTTATCTGACATATTTATTTGCTACCTTATTTATTTAGTATCTTAGCTAATGATGAGGAATTCTCTCTACCTAAGATGGAGTATGTTCAGTTGATAAGATTTGTAATTTGCAGAGTAAAGAAGAGGTATTTCCCACACTCTTCACCACCCCCACCGCCCCCCCCCNTTATAATTTTTTTGTGTGTATGTATATAATATAATTTACTTCAGAGTAGTTTGTAATCTTTATTATAGAAATGTGAGCATTGGGTATAATTCTCACAATGAGAGGAAGGAAATAAAACAAGAAAAGGATAATAGGATAAAGGAAATAAAACAAGAGCACAGATAAGACTTCAATAGGAGGGGTTTTAGGAATTAGTTAGGAGTCACAATGTCTGCGTCCAGGTTTGAATTTTCGATACCTTCTGTTATGCAGTCTTAGACTTTTGGTCTGAAGTCTCAAAGGTGTTGCAGAGGGAGTGGGAGAATGGTTGCGCAGAAAGCATCAGTAAGAGCAGTCAGGCTGTGACACAGAAGCTGAGGCAGAGCAGTGCTTGTTTCGGCTCAAAAGCCCTTCACAGAGCAGTGAGAACAAGCTTAAGATGTCTTGAAAAGAACTGTTTGCTTATTCTGTCCTTCAGAGCACAGTTTGGAGGAGAGAGGTAGAGACATACACACACACACACACCCACCTATATATGTATCTATGTAAGATATACATACATGAGGTAATACAGTGAATAGATCTATTTTATGAAGCCTACCCGGTCTCTTGACCTCAGATATTTAAAAAGCAACCCAAAACCTATGCAGAATTGACAACATCCCAGCAGAACTCTCTCTTACTGATTCCTACTGTAGTGGAAGTTCACAATTTTCCACTGTGTTATGTTCTCTTCTTTCTCTAGCTGCCTCTGTCAGCTCCTAGATGAGGTCTTCTGTCTGAAGATTGTGAAGAATAAAGTAAACTCAGTTTCTCTCAAAGACACTATAACTGAACAGGAAGGTCATTTCTAAATATGTACTACACATGTATTTTATTTTTTAGCCTTTAGGGTGATGGTGAGTTTTAGGTCCTGGAAAAAACATCATGCCATTATTATGTTGACAGTTTTTTCCCTGTAGATTCCATGCATGTGTTTTCCCCCCACTCCACTGCAGATGGGAAATGTAAGGTGTAATTAGTAGGAAGATTGCTGTTGTGCTTTGAGGACTTGACTTGGTTATGTTTTTATCCTTCCTCCAAGAATAAAATAGATGGTAAAATAATTTCTGAAGGATGGGAGTCAAATTCAAGGTCAGCAAAGACAGTTACAAGGCACCCGGTAGAACTTAGAGCTGACTGCCAGAATATATGTTTTAAGCATGGGTGGCAGTTGCATTAATGATGTTATTTATTTTCACATTTCAGTCTTTTTCCTTAGATTTTACTCAGGGATGAGTCTCTGTTAAACACTCTATGGGCGCTCTGCTCCTGACCAAAACACATAGTGAAGTTTTTAAGATACAGTTGCTTATTTGTAATGTACTAGCCCTCCTCTCTTTTCTTTCATCTTTGTCGTTATTAAATAGAGTTTGAGAAGGAAGTGGAAGGCAGCAGTCAGTGGAGAGGAGCATGATTGTAATCTCAGAATAGTCAGGAATTCTAAAAGGGGCAGTTAGAGATGGCTATAACAGGGCTTTTAAACATGTTCTGTTAGTTGGCTTAATACATGTCTGTGATGAGTACATATGGAGTTTTAGTGACTAGCAATTAATCTTTGTTTTGTCACAATATAAAAAATAATCTCAGAGGCTTTGGAGGAGAAAGTTCTAGAGCTGCCAGTATCAGCTGTCAAATGTATGTTATTCAGGATGTGAAGCCAGGTTGCAAGACCATTTTAGTTTGCTGGCTCATGTTAATGAGCAAGGAAAAAAAAGACTGTCGAAGTGTGAACTGATAGAAATTAGAAGGGCTCAGAGGTGCAGTTTGCCTTTATTGTGCAAAAAATTTTAAGCTTCTTTATTCTTTCAGGAAACTTACTCTGCCTAGATATGCTCTTTTATGTAGTGGCTGACTTATGTGTAATATTTGCTGATACAGTTGTATAGGTGGATTTTTGATTCTGGTTTGATTTAACACTGTATTTTATATTACAACTTTTTATCTGAGTATTTGTCTTGTTCAGTAAACATGGGGATATACCTTTTTTTGATGAAGATCTAAAAATATTATATTGACATCTGTTCTGAAAAATCTGTACTTCTTTAGATTATTGAAGTTGGATTGTGTGAAGTCTTCGAATTGATAAAGGAGACGAGATTTTCTCATCCATCCTTGTGTCTCAGGAGCTTACAAGCCCTACTTAATGTGCTCCAAGGTCAGCAACCAGAAGGCCTGCAATCAGAGCCTCCTGAAGTCCTAGGTAATACCTCCTCTCTTACTGTATTTTTATTAACATACATGTGTTACTGTGTTGGACAGAAGAAAATGGTTCTTGGCAAGTATTTGTGAGATAGTACCATGCTTGTTCTTGACTGCCTGACTTTATTCTGGAGTATTAACTCCTTATGGTGTTTATGAAAGTACACAGTACTTCCTCACTGAAACAGTAAGCCTTACAGCCTAACAAATTGGGGTTCACTTGTCTTAGTGAAGCATAAAATACTTGGTCTTATTGGAAAGAATACAGTTCTAGGGTGATTTTCTCTTGCAATCTGCTGTTGTGGTCTATAGCTTAGATACTTTAATGTTGTAATTTATGTGAAGCTGCTAAGCAGAGTGTCAGAATTCTCATTTTTATTTTCTCTGGCCATCCCAAAGTTTCCCTGGAAATAATTTTCTTTTTAATGATACTGAAAAGAAAAGTTGAACTCCTGATGCCTTTGGGAGCATGATTGACTATATTCTTTGAGTTAAAATCCCGTTATCTTTTGTTGGTTTATAGAACTGCAGAGGAGTCTAGTCCGTAGCCTGAGTTGTTTAAAAACAATTTTTAAAAAGTCTTTAGATTTCATGTATTTTTTTACATTTTATGACTTAACAGTATTCCATTTCCAAAGACAGTAATTTGCTACAGAAAACTTTTATTTTGTATTGATGCATGGAGTATTAAAAGCTACAAAGAAGACTATTTGATTACTGCCATAGTGATCAATTGTGTCTGCTCTCAAGAAAATTTAGGTGGATTTCTGTTCACACCTTGATTATTACAGATGTTCAGCCACCAAACAGTGTTTGGAGGGAGGCATATGATCAAAATAATTTTCAAGCCCTGATTTGAAATGCTCATTTCATGAAGTGGGTTGTGCTTCAACATGGGAAATGGTCATAAAGAGTAGACAAGTGGGCTACACATCATCTCAGTGATGGGGTAGACTGAATAGGCAGGTCAAATAACACTTTCTGGCCCATTTCTTGTTAATGTGTTCCACTGTGACAGAAGGACTCGTAGTTTTTCTTCTTTGGCCATGGTGATTATCCAGACTTGATGTTTTCTAGCTGAGAAGAAGAAAAGTTAAGGATAATCTAGGTTCATTTAAGATGCTTTTCTGTCTGAAATTAGCTCTAAAATAGCTGAGGAAAGATATAATGTATTTTAGTTGTATAAATGTATATAGTTGAATTTTCCATTGATGGTTAAATTGTTTTGTATGATTTTGTGACTTGTGTGTAATGGCTGTGTTTTATCTGCAGAATCCTTGTTCCAGCTGCTTTTGGAAATAACTGTCCGTAGCACGGGAATGAATGACAGTACAGGACAGTCCCTGACAGCACTTTCCTGCGCTTGCCTCTTCAGTTTGGTAGCTGCCTGGGGAGAGACGGGAAGGACGTTGCAAGCAATCTCTGCAATCCTCACCAATAACGGCAGCCATGCTTGTCAGACTATTCAGGTCTTGCACTGAAACTTCTCTGTATCTGGGAATTTATGTAAATGAGTACTTCTCATGAGTTCTGAGAGGACGTGTTGTTTAATTCAGTTACCTTTTCCCCCTCATTATTTTTGAGATCAGTTGGTATTTGTCTCTCTTGAGTTGGAGTTAGAACAGAAAATACCACATTTAAAAAAATTGTAATCTTTTTCACTTACTATTTCTTCTACTTTTTAGGTGCCAACCATTTTAAACTCTCTTCAGCGGAGTGTACAGGCAGTTCTGGTGGGCAAAATCCAAATCCAGGACTGGTTCAGTAATGGGATAAAGAAGGCAGCCTTGATGCACAAATGGCCATTGAAAGAAATATCTGTAGATGAAGATGACCAGTGCCTACTTCAGAGTGATGGTTTTTTCCTCTATCTCTTATGTAAAGATGGACTTTACAAAATTGGCTCTGGATATAGCGGGACAGTGAGGGTAATGCGGCTGCTTCTTGTCTGATTGAGTGATACTTAGTATTTTAATTTAACTTTTATGATGTCCTGTTTCCATGGAGAATCTTACATAGCTTACTAATCATCAGTTCTATTACAGTTTGTATAAATTTTTCTGATGATTTTTATAACAATTTGATAACTTTTTCTTAGAATTTTCACTTCGCAGTATGGTTGAAGACATTGCTTAGATAGTAAATTATTATGTGTTGAGTTTTCACTCTGGTATTTGTTAAATGATGGAAGTTTTTTGCTTTTCAGGGCCATATATACAATTCTACATCCCGCATCAAAAACAGAAAAGAAAAAAAGTCTTGGTTAGGCTATGCTCAGGTAGGTAAATATTTAAAATATAAAATGTGCGGCCTTCCTCATCCCTCGTGAGTAGTTTAAGTAGACCTTGGCCTGGAGTAAGCTTACATGGGTATTTTATTATTCATTTGGTTTTCATTCTAAAAACAAAATTTTTGGTACTGGCTTCTAGATTATGAAAGATGATGGGCATGTGATTGTACTGGCCTGTAGAAAGGAGTAATGGAGTGTCCTTGCTTTGTGTTGTCACTGTAAAGACTTTTGCAAAATATGACAGTTTAGCACATCAGTTTATGAACTGTACAGTCAATTGATGTGTGTTTCTAAGTGCATGTCAGTGGATGTAAAAAAGTGCTGTTGCAACAAACATGTAAAAAATATTTTAAATACTTGTTTATAAAAAGAAATTGATGTTAAAACATCTGCTGTAAAATAAGGAAATGCTGTTTTGGTTGGGGAGGATTGAGCATATGTAAACAATACTTAGAGATAATGGTTGACATTGTCATTGTTAACTATATTTGAATGGTTTGGGTTTTTCAGAGTTAATTTCTGGAATATCTTTTTCTTACACACTTTCTTACACCTTTCTTATTCATTATAAAAAACACTCAAAAAAGTTTCAGAGAACAATTAATTTACTGAATTTATTCTATATTTACTCTTAATGGAGTGATCTCATTGTCCCAGTGTGATTTTTAGTATACTCCTTGCCACACTTTTGAAGTTAAATTGCTCATTACAAGTACGTGTTCTTTCATTGCAGTTATTATGTGTGTGTGTATACACAAACACATAAAATCTGGTTTTATTTAACGTAAGAGCAGATTACCAAAAGGTACACTGGCACAAAACAAATGGGTGTGGATGTATTAATTCTAGAGCCTGTTTTATCAGTTTGGAAAGGAACAGGATTCATGTGGTTTCATTATGTAGTGTTACATGTTGGACATTCTGTACATAACTATAAATATATGTGATGCTTTTTGAGTGCTTGTACAGGTGTATGCACTCACACCGTGAGTGTAGCCAAATGCACTGCAGTTTGAACAAGTGTCATTCTGGGGCTATATTTATAGAAGGGTGTGTAAGTTGCACTTATTGCTAATTATGTGTCCATAAGAGAGGTAAAATGTGTCCTTAGTGTCATTTCCCTTCAAGTGCATGGTTAACTTAAATTCAGGTGATTTTTTTTTTACTTCATCATATTAGTTATTTTTAGATTGAAGCTTTTCTATCTACTTTAATGCTCATTGCTTAATTTATGTGGGCTTGTTTTCCTCATTTTGCCAAGATTTATTTATCCAGTAGTTTTGATGGAAGAAGATGTCTTAGTGTGGGAGTCGAAGTAGTTAATTAACATTTTTTTTTATTCTAGGTTTTAATGCATGTATTAATACGCATTAATGATTGCCCTTCTATATAAGACAACATTATCTATTGCCTTTCTGGAATTCCTGTGACTATCTTGTTGATTTGAAAAGTGGAGACAGAAACACTGGTTTTTGCTGTTGCTGTGGCTTTTAACTCCAATTGTATACAAATAGAAATAACATAATTAATATGTAGGCCTTCAAAAGTTGTATACGAGTTTCAGCATGCTAATTTATGTAGAAAGTGGAGTAAGGGAGTCAGATTTCCTTTTTTTTAATGTGGAATTTGATTAGTAGAAAAAATATTGATCATCATTTGATATAAAAGGCTTCCACTATTTTAAAGCAGTAGCTAAAATAATGATTGCATTATCATCTGTTAATGTATTTAAGAGTATTTTCATACTTCTACTTTTTTTTTTTTTTTTTTTTTTGTTCTTGCCAGGGCTATTTATTATATAGAGATGCAAATAATCACAGTATGACAGCCATAAGAATAAACCCTGAAACTTTGGAACAAGACGGTACAGTTGCTTTGCCAGGTAAGAAGCTCCAGATGAGAGAAATTTGGTATAGTTTGCTGTTTACATGTCACATATTTTCGGGCAAGCAGAAGAGAAACAGAGAGATTTTGAGGTCACAAATAGATTGCTTTATGACTTTGCTTCACTTCAGACCAGCTTCAGTATTTCACTTAAAGTCCTTGCATCTTACTCCAGTTGTTGGAAGAATATTGCAACATTTTAGAATATGTAAATATTAATTTAAAGACTACAAGAGCTTCCTAAAAATTTTCTTTTCTTTCTCGTGTGAACTTTTGAGTGTTTGGCTCATGTATGACTTCGTTTCCAGGATCTTTTACATGTAGGCAATTACAAATTATGAACAAAACAATTTTGTGTTTTGATAGGGTAAAAATATATCCAAAAAGCAAAGGCAGCTAATGAACACTGATGGACCATGCTTCTGATGTTTGTATTAGTGGTGGATTTTGGTTTATTTGTTTGGGCATTTTTTTTTTAGTTTTGGGGGTTTTTGGATGGGGTTTTTTTGTTTTGTTGGGGGGTTGTTTGTTTTCATTTTGTTGTCCTTTTTCGGAGGAGCCTCATAACTTCAGTCTATTTAGAGAATGAGGTTGTTCCTGGAGCATGCTTTAATGGCCTTCTAGTGAAATACATCTGATCTTAGCTACACACGTAAATAACAGAAGGACAAAAGAATATTTTTCAATCAATGACAGGCTTATTTTGTAGATCAGAAGAAAGATTTTGTTTCATCCTGACATAAATAAGAACTGAAACCTTAGAAAAATTCTCCAGGATTTCTGTCTTTAAAATGCAAACAGCAATTTTTAAAACAAGTTCTGAATGTTCAGTGTACCCCGTGGAAACTTCTGCACATCCTTAAAGTATGGATGTCTTTTTAAGCTGCTCTTGCCCTTTGTGGGGGCTGTATGAAATATCTCAGTGAGAGCACATTCAAGGACCTGAAAAAATGCCTTTCAGAGTGGTTTTTCAACTTTTTTCACCTCAGGGCAGCTTCTTACACAGTAAGGTTCATTGATGTCCTTAATTATGTTACCATTTGTAAACAAATCAGTGTTCTTCATCCGAGTCTTGAGAGAGATTTGAGCACATTTAAAGTCTACCCTTCGCAGCTTTTAGCTTGTTTTTGCAAATCTCAGTGGCAAGTGTCGTTCGGCAAGACTGCCTTGTATTTATGCTGTAAAAAGGCACAAAGTAAATGAGTGTGCCTTCTCAACAAATTGCAAAAGCAAATTTCTCAAACTGTCTGTACCGTGTCCTTTTGTATGGTTTGTGATGGTGCTAAAGTAGGTGTTAGATGGTCTTTGTAACTCCAGTCCATTGTATTTCAGTCCTTGAACTTTGCTGTTTTGCTTTGTGCGCTTCTAAACATTTATCTCAGGGTGTTACTGTGAGAAGATAGACCTTGTTCTTTTGCCTAGGACAAATTCCAGGGGGTCCACTTCTGGTTATTTTCCTTTCCCATTAGAAAAAATGAAATGAAGGTAGGGGAAGGTGTCTGACCTGAGGAAAACTGAGTAGGTACTTAAATCTGAGTAGTAGTGGCTGCCCCACTGCAATCTTATGGTGACTTGCAAGTTGTTCTAGTTCTGAAAATCCATGCTGGATAAAACTAGAGGCCACAGACCTTGCTAACAGCTGAACACAACAAATATCTGCTCATAGTTGGTATGGTATTCAGACATGGCTCTATCTGGAATTAATCTCTTTCAAATGCCTGGGCTGGTGATAGTGCGTTAAAAAAAGGTATTAGAATTTATTCATACAAGGGATGCATAGGAGGCTAGGAGATGTGATTAGAAGTTGATCATAGATATAAGTCACATGACCTTAGAAAAGTCAGAGAACTATGGAACATTATTTTCTCCTTTCTCAGACAGTAGGATCCGTCAGCTTCTTGAAACCATCAACTTCTATTTTTAAAGGGCAGTCTTTCCACTCTGAAAGATGATCTTGCAAATCGAGCCTTATATCTGGAACTACCAGTCTGTGTCAACATTCTTGTATCAAAGGCCTTTGCCAAGATTTATAACTGTACCTGAGTTGTATATCTGTTTTCTCAGTCCATGTATCATAAAAGAATGTCTGAATTCCATGAAAATTTACTGGGGGACTTGACCTGAATTTACGGAAGTTTTCATCTTTGCCTTTTTTTTCAACAGTGATGCTTACTGCATACTTTAAAACAATTTCTGTTTTCAGCTGGAGAAATTGAAGTCACATGATATATGGTTTTATTGTTCTTTGAAATTGAAAATTAGTATCTTAGGCTCAGGACTATTCCCTTAGTGTGAAAAGTACTGCTAGCTGAGGGTAGCCTAGATGGCCTCAAGGCCTGCATTATTAGCAGGTGCAGAATGCACAATATGAATGTGGAAGGGGATGCTTCACAGTCATCTTCCTTTGAAGCCTCTAAGGATGCTGTGTTTAACAGATGTCTGTAGGTATGTGGTTTTAGTAAAACATAAACCCTTTCTCTTACAGCAATCTCCAGACAGAAAGCTTGGTTATCCTCACCCCCAGAGTAATATACAAAGTCAGATTGATCTTATTTAGGGTTGATCATACAAGCTCCTTCCTAGCTGAGACACTATACTAGTTTTTCCAAATACCCCATTTGCCTTCTATTTTTTAGTCTTCCCAATGATTTGATTTTTAATGCTGGGCTTGTTTGTTAGCTAAGCAAGTGCTAATTTTTAGGAGAGCATGTATTCACCTGTGAAAGGTGAATGCTTTTTCTTTTGCAGTTAAATATTGGGGTGTAACCACTCACATTTCATACAATGGGAAGTGTTGTAATAACTCTTACAGGAGCTAAGGAGAATTACATGCTTTTGGTGTGACAGGACATCAGTGTAAAATAACACATTATCAGAACAGTATGATCTCACTTTAGACAAAGTAGAACTCTCATAATCTGATTGGAGTGAGAATGAATTAGACAGAAGCAGAGATTAGTGTGTGTATGTATGCTAATACAAACTGATGCAGTGCACTTCATTTTTCTCTCACAGATTGTCATACTGAAGGGCAGAATATCCTTTTCACAGATGGAGAATATATTAATCAAATAGCAGCATCTAGAGATGTAAGTTTTACAAATGATGGATAAACTATTTTTGTCTCAACTGGATTTTATTTTACAATATTTGTAGCTTCCTTTTTGCTTCATGCTTGGCTTTTTCTTCACTAACACAGCTAAGGAAGAAATCCATGTAACTAGAAGCAATGGGAAACTGCCATATTTTTGCATAAAAAAAGCAGTGTTTTGGTATTTATTCACACAATTTTGATTTGTGATGGATTTATTTTTTTCAGATAAGTTTTAAGAAAAACTTCATTGCTCTTTCAGGGAAAAAAAATTGTATACATTGAATAATGTCTTTTTAACATGTTCTACAGGTACTTTGTAAAGGGATAAGCTTCTTAGAGCTTAAGGATAATTTTTTTTCTTGATTTAATTTCCTGTAATTACTTTGGAACTTAGTGGGGCATTTCAGCCAGTTTTATTAGAAAAGATAGGAAATATACTACATTCCAGTCAATTTTTGAAAATTGCCTGTTGGCCAAAGCTGTGGAGGCTCAAAGAAGTGCTCCTACAAGGGACAAATCTGTAGTGGTGGTTGTATCATTTTTTTCAGCAGACAGTTACTATGTTTTTAGTTCTGGTGTGGTTTTTTTGTAGTGAGGAATCTAAAATGGGGATGCAGTGTGACGGGGTTGTCAAAAGGTGTCAAACATAAACTGTAAGAAAACTAGGATTAATCCATTTCCTTCCTAACAGAACAACTGTTGCTTTTTTTTCTTTTAACATGGCGAGATGAAGATATTCTGCCCTTGGGAACAGAAAACTCTTCTAGCTACTTTTTACAGCAGTCACTCTGCATGCAGAATTTTGGGTTCTGAATCAGTAAAAGGCAAGGGTTTAAAAGATAGATGTAAATAGTTAACAAAAGTAAGATTTCTACAGCAGTTCACTATTTTTATAGTATTTATAGCATTTTCTTAGAACTCAATATATGTTTAAGGTGTCAGATACTTAATTCAGCTTGTCCTGATGGCCACTTTATTCTTTCCTCCTCTGTAGTAAACATTATGTTATAATAAATGTTACTTTATCAATGCGTCCTCTGACAGTTTACTATGTCGATGCACTTAGGACTTGAAAAATAAATTAATGTAGTTCTTATACAGTATAAATTTTTATATTTATTGCAGGATGGCTTTGTAGTGCGAATATTTGCCACAAGTACTGAGCCAGTATTGCAGCAAGAACTGCAGCTTAAGCTTGCAAGAAAATGCTTACATGCCTGTGGCATCTCATTGTTTGATCTGGAGAAAGATTTGCACATTATCAGTAAGTTCTCTTCTTTGAAGGATAGTAACAAGCCTGGTAATTCAAACAGTAGAGCTGAAATACTGCACTTCTCTTTGGCTCTGCTATGTGCAGGAAGGTATAGCTCCATAATAAACACATGGAGAGGTGTTTGAAACCGTTCAAGCATTATTTGATTCAGAGTCAAATCCATACACCCATTTTGAATCACCTTTCTGTCTCTAGTACTATTCATGGTTTTCCAGTATTTTCCTTCAGTTTTATAATAAATATATAATTGCTTGAAGCTTGGACTTCATAAAACATAGTTAAACTGTGGAACTCCTTGCTGTGGGTCAAGGTTAACAAGTTACAAGGACCACTGACTGGATTAAAGGGAGAAAGAATTACATTAAAAATACATTTGCATCAGAATTTGATGAATTTGAAGATTTGTCAGTATCTATGAAGGCGTTTTGAAAAAATATCACTTGGCTTTTGCTTTAGGGTATTTTTGCTCTGTTGAGCTTGCTTTTGGCTCTATCAGAACAAAAAAAAAGGCATATTTGGCTATGTGGACCAGCAGAGTTGGATAGGTAACTGGTCTGTGGAACTGCCTGGTTAAACTGTTCAGTTAACACAATCTTACTTGCACAGGTACAGGGTTTGATGAGGAATCAGCTGTCCTTGGTGCTGGGAGAGAGTTTGCACTGATGAAAACTGCTAGTGGAAAGGTACTGAAAATGTTCTCTAGTAAATAGCAAATTGCACCAATAGATTTCTGTGGTTTTTAATTTAATCATTATTTTCCATAATTTCTTTTTGTCTTTTCAGTATGTTAGAATGTATGTCTATGACTGTATTCAAATATATTTTTCAGAGGCTGCTTTAAAGCATAAAAGGCAAATAGCATAAACAGATAGTTGGAACCCCTTAGAAATCCATGACTTGAATTTATAGGAATTTCTACAGTCAGTCTTACAATGAAGGGCTTTGTTTTTAAATTTGTAATTTTAAACTTGGGAAACAAAACTGTCTTCTGTCCACAAAGGATGTGTTAGCACCTTTACAAATTTTACCACCTCGTAACTGTCCACAGTCTGACCATAGTAATTTACTTAAATCCCATCCTGGTTTTTTTTTTCTGATCCTTTAGAGAATTATTGATTCCCCTATGCAAATTTTTCAATTGATTTCTTTAAAGCTATTCTTGATTTGATACGTTGTTCTGCTCAGAGAAGACTTTTTTAGAGGCATTTACATATTCACGTCAATTTAGAAATAATACTGTCACAGATTCTTTACATTATTTACTGTGTTTCTATTTCAGTGAGAAAGACTAATGCTATTTATCTTGTAGAAGCATAGTTCTTAATTACATGTTCAAAATTGTATTGCTTCATTGGAATGAAGGCCTTGCTCTGCTGCTGTCTGCTGTCAGAACAGTGAGATTGTTGAAAATGTTAATGAATAAATATTTTTTAAGAAAATTTAATGGTATGTACTAGAATTTGATCAAATAGAGCTCTCCAGCATTGGGGGAGACAGATCAACTTTATCATTTAACTAACTAAAAATGACTGTTCAGTGTAAATGAACACATTTCCTGGGTTTCGTCTATAAAGTTCTCTGTTCAAGTAGGAAATAGAATATGTAAGGCAATGTAAAATGGCTTTAGGTGCCCCATAGGTTGACATATCAATTTTATAGAGCTGTTGAGTTGCATGGTTCTGAAGGAAACTTAGTTCATGTCAGTGTTTTTGTTCACGTGAAATATCTTACTTTGTTATTTATGTAGTCAGTGGCCACTGTGCATTTACTAAACATGTTTTACAAATGTGTTGAAGCATATTAAAATATGTAGTAATTTGTTAATTTAAATTGATTTTATTGTTATAATACTAAAGTTTTTTACATGGACCAGACATTTTTGTGAAGTCTTTTAAATGCTTCCTCTGAGTAGTTTCTTCTGAGTAGTTTCTTCTGTTCTTTCTTGTGCATCCAACTCATCTAGCCAAACAATTATATATGAAAACTCACTCAGTGGCTCAGTAGAAAGCACATTTCAAAACAGTCTAATCTAAGATGCTAATCAGAATGTTTCCCCCATTAATTCAAGTCTGATGGGTTTGAGACTGAGATACTGAAATGGCATAAACAAAGACAGGAAGGGTGCGTTATGGTTTGAAATTAAAGGAATTAAAAACAATGCAACTTTGAGAATTATGTAAGCTTGAAGTGCTGTGGCATAACTAAAACTGATAAACTTTTTTCTCCTAGATTTATTATACTGGCAAATATCAGAGCCTTGGAATCAAACAAGGTGGCCCTTCAGCTGGCAAATGGGTTGAACTCCCAATCACAAAATCTCCGAAGATTATTCAGTTTTCTGTTGGACATGATGGCTCACATGCCTTACTTGTTGCTGAGGATGGAAGCATATTCTTCACAGGTTCTGCTAGTAAAGGAGAGGATGGTGAATCAAGTATGTATCATTGCTTGCTTGGTAAAGCAATGGTTGGTAAAAGCCTCTTAAAGAGTTTTTAATTTGAAAAGAAGAGTTTCAGCATTTTCCAGGAACATGTAAGCATGCCATTTGTGCTGGAGATTTTGCTGTCCGCAAGTCCTGACAACCAGTGCCAAAACCTCTCCCAGCCACAGAATCCGATCTGTGTTTTACCACAGTTTGGGTTATGTGGTAGAAGTACTTTTTTAGATTTGTCCCAAGAAAAGACAGTAGTAAATTTGGTCAAGAGGCCATGCTGTCTGTCTGGGACTTGGAAAAATTGTGGAGCCAAACTTTTGTCTATTTGCTGTCGTTTTATTGAGCTTTGGAAATGGTTGTTTTGCTGGCTGGTGGAGAGGTGCATTGATGAGAACTTGTAGAAGCAGATCTCTGTTTGATCAAGCAGAATTCTTCAGACATTAAGGAAGACAGATTCATTTGATCTAACAAATCTAACTAACAAATACCTCATCAATATAAAATTAACACATTTCCTAGTCTTGATTTCTGTAGTTGTGTGTGCAGGTTGAAATAGATTTTGTAAGACAATTAAAGATATCTTTAAGTGCCCTGAAGTTGCGATCTAGTGTAATACTGAATGAAATACTTCACTTTAGGGAAACAGATGGTAGATGATGATGTGGTAGATTAATAAGAATAATTAAAGTGATTTGAAATACTTGGAAGAATCATTTCTAAAAGATACTGATCTAATCATGTCTTTGCTTGCCATTGAATTTTTTCAGAGGAGCCAATGTAATCCAATTAAAATTAGACCAGGGGATTGTACATACAGTTAGTTGTTTGTTTGGGTTTTTTCATTAGCGGTCTAAAAACTAATGATTATGCCTGTGATGGTTTTGAGATTTTTTTGGTAGATTCAGTTGTAATTTATTTCTTTATTTAAAGCTAAAAGCAGACGGCAATCAAAACCATATAAGCCTAAAAAAATAATTAAAATGGAAGGAAAGATTGTCATATCTACAGCATGCAATAACGGAAGCAGTTCTGTAATTTCCAAAGATGGAGAACTCTACATGTTTGGAAAAGATGCCATTTACTCTGATAGTACAAGTAAGTTAATATTGGTCTTTTAAATTCTTTTTCAACTGAAGTAATTGAAATTAGTAGGGAAGTTGTTAGCCCATTTTGTTGTTTGTGTGTTAGCCCAAAATGTTTTGTGTGTTTCTTACCTTCCTAATGTATTTCCGACATTCTGTTGATTCAGACAAATGTGACAGAAGGGTAGAAAAAGGTAGTTTCTGAAAGTTCTGTAAACGAATTTAGCATCAGTGGTGACAGATATCCAAATTAATTCTTCCACTTAGGAGAAGAAAAACAAATACACTTGTGTTAATCTGACACAAGAAGCCCACACAGGAAAAAGTCACAGAAATAAGACGTGCTTTCATACGAACAAAGGCTGCTGCAAGTAGGCTTTAGGTGCTTGTCTGCTCATAAGGTAGCAGGGGATCCTGTACACCACAGTTTAAGTAAAATATTAATGAAATAAACTCCAACAGCTTTGACTCCTTTAGAATTCTTTTTCAAAACAAGTGATGTGCAGCAGTTTTAGGTTTGCCTTTGGCTTTCCATTTTTTGCAGGACAAGTGACCTAGGCCTTTCACTTTTTATTCTAGCACTTGTTTTTTATATCTGGTTTTCTCCCTTGCTGTAAATTTTAAAATTGTCAGTATCCACTAACAATTTTGTTCCATCACTGAGTTTCTTTTCTGGCTAGAAAGTGCAATTTTTCACTTGAGTGTTTTATGTCTTACAGGTTTAGTAACAGATTTGAAGGGTCATTTTGTAACTCAAGTAGCCATGGGCAAAGCTCACACCTGTGTGCTAATGAAGAATGGAGAAGTTTGGACATTTGGAGTAAATAATAAAGGACAGTGTGGACGAGACACAGGCTCTATGAGCCAGGGAGGAAAAGGTGCGGGACCTTGATATTCTTTTTTTCCTTTTCATGTGTGTGCTGGCTAATATCAGAAGTGAAAACAAAGCTAAACATTTTGTTGTAACATGTAATTCCAAGATTAAAGCTTGAATACATGCAACATGATTTAAAAAATGAAGCATGCCCATACACAGGGAGATTTCATAAAAGTCACTGTGCTGGCTGAGCAGGCAAATTAGGCGTTCCTGGTCATTCCTTTTTAAAACATGATCTGTGAGTGTTCTTCAGCAGTTCATAGACACATAGAATAGTTGGAGGTGGGAGCAATCTTTTAAAGGTCATTTAGTGCAACCCCCTGGCAATGAGCAGGGACATCTTCAACTAGATCAGATTGCTCAGAGGCCCGTCCAACCTGTCCTGACCTCCCTGGGTAACCAGAACCCTCTCTATTTGCCTCAGAATCAAATATTCCTTATTTCAACATCTTAATTAGGTTTTGGAGTTGAGAACATGGCAACAGCAATGGATGAAGATCTGGAAGAGGAACTGGATGAAAAAGATGAGAAGTCCATGATGTGTCCTCCAGGCATGCATAAGTGGAAGCTGGAGCAGTGTATGGTGTGCACTGTATGTGGGGATTGCACAGGCTATGGAGCCAGCTGTGTTAGTAGCGGGCGTCCTGATAGAGTACCCGGAGGGTAAGCACATGTGTGGGAATGTGGGTGGTACAGTGAGAGGGATGGCTAAAGCACTTCTTGAATGTGAACTGAGTTGCAATTTCCATCTAATGTTACTTTATAGCTAAATATGTAGTAGTATGTGTTTTTAAAATCAGAAATGGCTTAAAATTTCTATAAATAGCTTGTGGCTGCAGGTGCTTTTTAAAAACGGTTTTTTTTAGTTTAGCATGTAGTTCTTTACTAGAAGCTGTTGGATATGAACACCAATATAATTTCTGTCTCTTGACAGATCTGCTGGCTCAGGATAACTTTTCTTCATCCTGTGGTGGAAGTTTATCTTGCTGTTGAAGTTGCCTTTATCTATTAGTTCTTAGTTGAGCTGCAGAGGGCCAGTGCATTACAATTACTATTTCTTCAGCATTTAGTGTGCTCATTGTTTCCTTGTTCATGTGTTTCATGTGGTGTACATTAAATTGAAGAAAGAAAAGTTAATGCTGAGAAGTCAATTCAGTGGACAATCAGTGTATGGTCTTGGCACCATGCAACAGCAGCTAGCATTTAAACTAGCTGTCCTTCCTGTTTATCAGTGTTATCAGGAAAACCTGCATGTCCACAGATAGAACAAAGTAATAATCTATGTTTTAATTACAAAGGCATCAGTAATGCACAAAAATAGAAGATAGTGATAAAGCAACTCTGTTTCTTGCAGAATCTGTGGTTGTGGCTCAGGTGAGTCAGGCTGTGCTGTGTGTGGCTGCTGCAAGGCATGTGCTAGAGAACTGGATGGCCAGGAAGCAAGGCAAAGAGGAATCCTTGATGCTGTAAAAGAGATGATACCTTTAGATCTCTTGCTGGGTAAGTGATATGAAATCAGCAAAATGGCTTTTAATTCTCATTTTTACTGCACCTCTTTTTTCCCCTCAGTACATTTGTTTACACACTTCATTGTTACAGGACAGTTTTAGTATATTGTTAAAATGGTGCTTAACAGTCAGATTTATTTATTGGTGATATAGCAAAGTGGGATCATTTTGTTAAGTGAACAGTTCTAAGCTTACCCTTACTATAGTCACCTGTGCCATTTTGTGACCTGTGCAGTTATGATAGTGATGTTGATACTACAAAGTTGTTCTTGTCCTTTTTGATATCCTGAAAATTTTTCTATCATGTTTTTATCAGGATTTAAGCATTCTTAAACTAAAACATGGCTAATTCATGTAAAACCTTTTAAAAATATAAACAATCATAGACTTGGTTTAATAATACTTTCTAAAACTTTTTAGGGGAGAGTGAAGATAACCATGACAACACATAACTAAATGTATGTATATGCCTAAGTACTACTTAGTGATGTTGGAATTGTCAGATTCATGAAAACCAGGAAATTAGGAGCTAAAGCTTAGAACTCCTCCAAATTTATTCAAATCCTTTTTGTCTATTGTCAGGGCCACGTAAAGATCAGCTAGTAAGTAGGATTTCAGTTTTTATTTACTTTACTTCTTCTAGGGTTTATTGCCACCATAACAATTTAAAAGATAATTTTATGTGTTTTATTTTCTTAATCTATTTAGCTGTCCCTGTTCCTGGAGTTAATATTGAAGAGCACCTTCAGCTACGACAAGAAGAAAAGCGGCAACGTGTAATTAGGAGACATAGATTGGAAGAAGGAAGAGGTGAGTGACTTATTGAGAAGGGGCTTGAATAGCTTAAGAAGCTCCTGAGTCTGTTTTCTTAGAATGAAAATAGTCTTCCTCCAATGAGCCTGTACAATGATCAAACTAAATCAGGTCCTAAGTAGGTAGTTTGTTATGTAGCATGCTTTTAGAAAATGGTGGACGATCTATGTGTTTAAAAAAGTCTACACATAAGAATCAGAATTTTAACGATGAAAGGAGCATTTTATATCACTTTCACAGATCGGTTTTTAATTTTTTTTGGCACTTCCTAGTTGAATGGCTGTTTTTCAAAATGTAGATCCTAAAACATATGAAGAAAGGACTACAAACTTGTCCCACACTATTTACCTATTATATGAGTTATGTAATTACTAAAATAAATTATTCAATTTCTGCTGTGTAATAGTAGGCAGAACTTTCTTTTAAAATGTGAACTTTTCTGTATTTGCATATCATGAAAATATTGACACAGACTGAATTAAATACACAAAACACCACTGCAACACTTCAAAATTTTCTTGTTTTATCTACCTCATTGTTGATTTTCCAGACAAACAATAATCTACCTTAAGAACTTTACTCTTTGTGTTATAAAATCCTCAGTTCTTGTCAAATTAAATTTGAGAAATTTAGACAGATGTGAACTGTAATATTTTTGTAAAGCATGATGATGTGGTTGCTAAGATTGTGTTGAGAAGAGGAGTAACTTACCGGGAGGTATACTCTTTCAAGTTCCTGCAGTTTTAGTAAATACCACTTTGATTCTTCTTTTATGAATTAGATACTGGTTTTTTTGAATACAAAATGTGCCTTGTAATCCAAATTATTTCTTAGACTGTGCCAGTGAATCTTGTGATGTGAATTGTGTCTTTATTTCACTTGCATTAAGAAATTACTGGTTATAACCACAAATAAGGAGCAACAAGAAAGAGAAAGGTTGTTGTTGCCTATGCCTATGGAACAGGATGGAGTATTTATTTTTCTTTGCATCTTTGTGGCTAATTTTAGCTGTGAGGCGAAGAGAGGGAGCCTTTGTTTAGGTCATGTGAGAGGTGCTGCATGCTGCTGGCAAACATTGGGTGCAGCTAACAATTTTTTTCTTGAATCCTAATTAAATGCTCAGGCAGTATTGAAAGGTGCTGCTGTTCAGCCCATCAGTGATGACAGAGCTGGGAGGTAAATTTCAGTTAAAAGAAAAAGAAGAGTGGCAGAGAAAAATTTACATTTGCTTCTATTTCTGTAGTTAGAAGTAGAACCAGAGCAGCTTATTCCTTCTGTATGCCATCTGTTTCAAAAAGCAGAAGATCGCTTGAGCAGTAGCAGGAATGTCCTGTTACAGTTGGTTTTGTAGGTATATGGGTGAAAGGAGATTGTAGCCAGGTGGGGATTGGTCTCTTCTCCCAGGCAACCAGTGACAGGACAGGAGGACACAGGCTGCACTAGGGGAGGTTTAGGCTGGAAGAAGTTCTTCGCAGAAAGGGTGATTGGGAATTGGAATGGGCTGCCCAGGGAGGTGGTGGAGGCACCATCCCTGGAGATGTTTAAGGGAAGACTGGATGTGGCACTTAGTACCATGGTCTAGTTGACATGGGGATGTTTGATTGTAGGTTGGACTTGATCTCAAAGGTCTTGTCCAACCTAGTTGGTCCTGTGATAGGGACTGTAGCTAAAAAGATGTTGTTGGCCAGCTTGTTGCACACATTTGTGTTACATTCTCTATCTAAAGAGCATTGAAATCCCATACCTGTGTGGCTGTGGGAGGTAGTGGGTATGCCAGTCTGGAGGGGTTGGAGTTTAGTCTCCTGTTTTGGTTCAAAATGACTTCTTGTGATAAAGCTGGGAACAGTGTTTCACACATACTTAGAGATCTTGTTTTATATAATCAGATATGAATATTTGATTTGATAATCGGTCTTGATTTGCATAATCAGATTAAAGAGCTTTTTTGCTTCTCTATCCAAATGCTGCAGTTTTTCATTAATGAATTGGTGCAAAGAGTAGCACCATTCTTGACAACTCTTATGATGCTACTCTTTTCATAAGAGAGAATGAGAACATTTAAATAATCTACTAGATTTTTTTTGTGCAAAAGGTTTTGCAGTCTGATAAAACACAGTTATAACAATGTTAAAAGAACAGGCAGTTTACTTGTTGCTTAGTTTTCCCAAGAGTTCTGGTATTTGTGCATATGTAACTGAACAAATCAATGCTAATGAAACAGCTATTTGGAGATCCAGAGGAAACCTTCAACCTTTAAATGTTCGGAAAACACTGCTTAGTTAAAGGCTGGACCAGCTCTTTAGGGCCTTTCCTTAAGGTACACAGTGTTTAGTTTGTCAGGATTCTGATTTCTGGGTTATTTAGTGTGTTAATGTGTGTCTTTTGTTCTTTTATAAGAAACAAAGCATGCATAGTTTATGATGGTCAAGAATAGGATTCATCACTGAATGTTGCTGCACACTCTTTAGTTCCAGTTGGTGACCTTTATTCAATACAAATATTTTCAATAAATCTTGAATGCCTTGTAAACAAGAGGACTATGTAAGCTTTAAAGATAGAGGAATATTTCATTCCTAAAACGTCATACAAGTAAAAAATCACAAAGAAACCTCTCACTCATTTGCCCACTGAATGTGTTGAAATAGGACTAAAGTTTAAGAGAAAGGTGTAAGAACAAAAGAGCTGGGATTGTACGGATTTTTAAGTTGTCTAATTGTTTGTGCATCTTTACCAAAGCTCCAGATTTAGTCCTGATCTTGTTACAATGACCTGTGATAGAAAAGTATGTTCTTGGGGTCCACTTGAATTAAGAGCAAAAGTGATAGTTACGTCTTCAGGTGTGACAATCATTTAATTCCTGCACAAGATCAGTTGTGGTCTCTTGTATTGAAGAAGATAAGAATGGTCATCTTTATTTGCATCTGTCTGCTAACTTTGAATTTGAATGTTCTGGGTAGAAGTAGTTGCTGGTAATAGCTGCAATATCAATGACCTGGTTCAATGTTACTGTCACAAGCAATTAACTCACTTGTCACACATCATCCAAGTAGCCTGCCACTGTTGTAAGGGACCTGCATACATGCTGCTCAGCAGCAGCACACTAAGTAACTTCAGAAATTTTAAATTCTTATGCTGAAGATTTCTTTGTTTTTTACCTTGAAATGAGTCACAAACTATAGTTGCTGTGATGGAATTGTAACCAGCTACTAATTTTTATGTTTTGAATCAGTTATTCATGTTGCTGTATTCAAGAAAGAAATTCTGCTTTAGTGAAAAAAAATAGATTATTGAAATTAATAGTGGGTAAAAAGTGTTTGTTTAGGATAATCAACTATTTAAAAATTTTTTAAGTTCCTTAATATTTATTATAGTTTTTGATCTTTCCTGCACACAAGTGACTGTGACAAGCAGTGAAGAGGGCTCAAAATCAATTCCACATTTTTGAGTTGGGTGTATGACCTTCTGAGAAATAAAGCCAGCTGTATTCATCACAGCTTCTATGCTAAATCATAATGTCTCAACATAATTATTGATGGAATTATCTCAGCTCTTCGCTGTCTCTGTTCTTCTAGTGAGAAGTAAAGGAGATGATTTTCTGTATGGTGAAGTGTTTTTTGTTTTTCAAGCTGGTTTGGGGCTTGATGAGAGTAATGAGAGATGAATAGGGAAATAGTTGCACTTCATTATTTTCTGTGGCAGTGAGGAAGTTTTGTATGTTAGAATGTTCAAAACATGGTTAATTATTTTTCCTTTCCTATGAAACTAATTTTTTCATCATGGGGGCATTAAATGATGCCTTAATGGATTACAGAAATCTGTGGGCCACGTGTGCAATTAATGTAATGAATGTAAGACTAGCATTTTCTGAGAGACCTAATCTTGGAAGCTCTTCATCGCCTTTTTCAGATTGGTATTTGAACTAATAGAAGTTGGAATAGTCAAAGATTTCAATTTATCACGAAGATAATTCAAGGGGTTTTTTGGTCTTTTTTTCAGAAGGCGATGAGAATATTAAAATAGCTTTTAAAACTATATTTAACTAATAAGCTAAAAAATGCAGAAATGGTTCTCAATACAGTGATAATAAATTGTCTCATGCTTCATTGGTATTTCACTACTACTTTCTCAGCCTATGATGTAAAAACCTCTAGATGATCATTATTGAGATGCAGCTTTGGTATGTAATTAAGCAAGGTTTTAGCTTTTGATGCCCTTACAGAAAAGGAAAATTAATTTTCATCAGTCTTTCCCTACTTAGAACAACAAAGAACCACAGAAGATTGATTAATTTTAGTCCAAGCTGCTCTGTTTTAAGACAGTATAATCTGAGGCTGCCTAGATATGGACATATTTTTCATTTTCCTGAAGTGTAGCTGACTCAGTCACTTCAGTGATTAGTTTTACCATGGTAGGCTAAGTGTCATATAAATCTGTTTAACATCTGCACAAGCTGTTCTGAGCTTGGAATCTGTCTGTTCATTGCTGAACATGTACCTAAATACACAGCAGAACTATCTGTACAAGTGCAATATTACTTACTAAAGAATTGTGCAACTTTTTTTTATGGTTTTAGTTAAATGTTTATTTTGATGCTTTCAGGATTACTTTTGTTTCAATGTTCTTTAAACAAACCAAAACCACTCAAAACCCCCTACCTTTTCACTTGAAACAATATTGAACTCACACATGACTTTTTAAGAACGCTTTCACGAGAAAGCTGTAGGCTTTTGCCCCTAATGACCATCCCATCAGGTATGGTTCTATGAAGTTAGATTGTTGTACTTGTGTCTGTGATTCCTTTCTGAAAGAGTTAATTATTGTTACTAAAACTGATGTTTAAAGTAAAAATATTACCATTTCAGAAATCAGATTTGTAGTAGACATCATGAGAACAGTTCTGGTTAATATTTGCTGTTTTAATTTACTTCATGTATTTATATACGGAAATGCATCTTTTATATTTATTTAACAATACATACGAAGTCAAGTATTCAAAAGGGAGAAAGGGTCAAAATTAAGATTATCATAAACCTTACTTCCATCTCATTCTCTTATTACTCCCACATTGCCCTGCATGCTTGTGTTGGCTAGCGTGCATCTCTTTTCCTCCTTTAGAAGGCCTTTTCTTCCACACCTGATTTGTACAATTTAAATGTTGCTTTAAGACTACAGGAATATACATGTATCCTGTCTTTATTTTCAATGTTTTGAACAAAAGAAGCAAACTGCAATTAACCTTAGTGCCTGCACATCACATTCTCCATGAATATTTTTGCCGTAATTATAAATTGCTAGTTATAGTCGGAAAAATACAGGGTTTTTTATGTGCACCATAACTATTAGCCCTGCCTCATAAGAATATTAAATTTTGTTTCTTTAAGGCTTCATTAGGTGGGACATTATCTCACTATAATGTTTTCCACTTGTAGTGGAACTGAAGTGAAGCATTTGTCTCCAATTCCATTTTCTGAAATATTTTTCTTCAAAATTTGCAACCTGTTGACCTATTAGATGACTAGTTTCCTATATTAGGGTTTTATCTTTCTATTTTATTACTTAAAAAAACAACAAAAACACCCCCCCAAAAAAAAAACCAAAAAAAAACCACCCAAAAAAACCAAAAAACAAAAAACTTGGTCTATTTCAAGAAGCCAAAAATAGGTTTTTACAACAGAGGGTGTGATCCAACCTAGGACTTTGCTCTGCAGCCTGAATTTATATTACTTTTCTGTTTGTATATGTCATATATGTACTATTTTTTCAGGTAGTCTGCTGTGTTCAGTGCACTGGTGCAGAAGTCAGTGTTTGAGATAATTGATTTCAATCTCCTGTAATCACAGCTTGCTAAATAGCATTTGTTTAAGGTGAGGTACTAGGAGAAATCAAAGTATGTGTTGTATAAAATCAAACATTAAACTCTTTCATAGTTGTCTGAGAGCTTAGATGACCAAGAATGCCAAAGCCTGTTAAGTTAATGTAGGATGAAATAATTGTATACATTATTCTGAAGTCCACTGCATTATTTAATAAATGTATTCTATTTGGATAAAATGAAATTATTTCTGTGGTTAATTTTTTTTTTTTAATGCTTTGAATTCCCTATGAAACAATGTCCATTTTGAAAGTCTGGACCGAGAAAGGAAAGCTAGTTTTAACATTTCAGCTAGGGCTGTTCAGCATCTCACTTCAGCTGTGGAAAAACAGTCTGTGAAGGGAGAGAGTGAATGTCATTTTGCATCATATAGCGACTGATTTAAAATAGCTCTGTAGTCTACCAGTGACTCCTCTTCACTTATCTCTGTCACTTGATCTTCTAAGGTGGAGACTAGTAATGGATTGTTATTCCCCATGCAGATCTATCTTAGAGGCTTCTGAAACAGTTTTCCAAATAATAGTCTTTTTTTATAATAGGTGTTTTTTAACAAATTAAAGGAAGTATCTAATGCATGACTGGATGGTTCCACCAGAATATTCTCAGCACCTAAACTTTGCTCCCTTTGTACAGGCAACCTCAGATCATAATGAACAATTCATGGTCTCCATGAATTGGTGTAGTGTTTTGTTGCTTGTGTTATTTTGGAGAGAGAGGGAGGTAGTTTGCACCTTGCCAGCAGATGGCCAAGGAGGCAGACATCACAATGCAATCAAAATGTAGATTTTTATTTCATTTTTTATACTTTCCTATTCTATTATGATCATTTTACAGATATAGCATGCACAAAAAGCCAAAGAAGATAACAGACATGTGTTACATGGATTTGGGTACAAATTACTATGAAATGGCAATCTATTGCATTTAAGTCTATTTTGGATTAAAGTTCTTTACACAATGGTAAATGTAGAGTATCTAGGAATATCCAGAAGTAAAGATAAATCCTGTGTTGGTCAGAAGGTTAGATTGTCACAGAATTGTCATGTTGACTAGGAGAATGTGAATTCAGATTCCAGTAGCTTGGAAACTAACGGCAGCTGTGTGGAGCTCCATGCTGGAGCTGACAGCCTCTTATGCTTACTAAACATCCTCTGTCCTACAAATCTCCTGTAGTTCTTTTGCTCACCCTACTGTACTTCACTTTGGTCTGTCCTCCTGAAATTCTCTTTTGTTATCTTTGCTCTTAGCACTAAAATGCCAAAGGCTGCCTTCAGGGCTGTGTCTCGTTCCCTGCACAGTTTGTTGTGCAAGCATGTTTTGGAGCTTCAGAATGTTTGCCTAAGTTATCTAGAGATCATTCAGTCAACCACAGATATTTTAAATCTACACTCTTCAAGCCACACTCTTTGCAGTCTTTGCATCTCTTTTTGCATCTTTGTTAATCTGAGTTTTGCTTGTCATGTTGTCCTGTCCATACTATATTTCTTCAGATTTTAATTTCATTAGAAATTTTCCCACTACTTTTGCCTTACTTTCTCATTTTCTTCATTCACCTTTTCTCTGTATCATTTCTCCTTCAGACATTTTTAGCTTTCATAATCTGCTTGTCATTCATCTCTTCCCCTTTTTGCCTTTTCCTGGCGTGACTTAGGTTATTCCTCACTATATCGCCTTCAACTTGGTAAAAAGCAAAATGTGGTGTAATTTTTTGTGTAAGTCAAAACTCTGGAAAGTAGAATATTAAACACAGCAAGTGGTTTGGCAGAAAGTAATGTTTACCAAAACATGTATCTATTAAATGGAAGTTTGAATTCAGAGGAGACTGAAAAGGGGGAGCACAATAGCAAGACAATTGAAGGAAGAATGCGCAAGATGAAGGTAAATCAAAAGCAAATGGTGATCCTTGATTAGGAGAAGGGGCTCTCAATTAGCAAGAGGGTCTGTTCTGGAATAGAGTCCAGATAAATACAGTAGAGCAAAAAGTAAAAATTCTACGCTGTGTGCAGAAACAAACATAACTGAGGAAGTTTTGGGCCATTATATTATCTAACACATGTATGAACCTCTAAGCTAGACAGTAGTGTATTTTTAAAACATTTTTCATTTTGTTTTTTAAATGAATGCTAAAATTTGGGAGCTTCTCTGTATGAAGAAAGTTTCTTCATCTGAAGGCTCTGAAGCTACATAGATTTGGCCTAACTTCTGCTTAAATGTCTATCCATGCTGTTTAGTTTAGTGAAGGAGGTGATGGTATAAAGTTGATAGCAGAAAACCTGAAGCAATGGACATTTATGAAAAGTTAACCTACACTATCTTCTTAATAAAGTTCAGCTAAGGAATGAGAGTGTCAATGAATTCGCAGAAGAAAGCTGAATATTTGTATTCCAAGTTTTGCATAAGCGGTTTATAACACAACAGCCTGATTTGGGGTGCTTTTGTTTACTGTTCATGGAAGGGCTGGATTTGGGAAACTGTGGAACTGAGTGTCACTTGGCAGAATTAGTGGCTCCTGCTTCATGGATTACGTTGAATGTGAGGCTTCTGAAAGGACAAGAAGTGTCCAAAAAATTCTTGGTGACATGCTTAATCTATAAAACAGGAGATATACAGATTTAAGAAACAAATTACTTGTCCATTACCTGCTTATACTCAGCCTCAATTAAGTATAGTACCTCACTGCCTAAGTGTAGATTTTAAAAAGGGAAAGCAATCTGGAAAAAAAATTAAATACATGTATCATTGCTTTCTTTAAATCAAATCTTCTCTTGAAGACCTTTAAATAGATTGAAAAATATTTTTAAAATAAATGGATTTCAAAATTACTAAGTAGATAAGAAAAGAGTCATATGATTTGAGTAACTTTCTTTATAATACATGGAACTTTTTCTTTAAAAGTTATAACTCTACATCTTAAATATAGTAATTGCAAACAAGTTTATGGTGGTGGTTTTTAAATTTAGCATTTATATTATGGTCTTGTTCCAAATCAGTATTTTGAATGTTATATTGTAGGATTTAAGGCATGATAATGATTCTTTTTATCCTCTAAAGACAATAATGCGTATTTGCTATCAAATTTTACCATAGTGTGAGTACATTATACTTCCATTGCTTGCAGTACAGTTGCATACTTAGAGATAGTTTTACCTGAATTTCTATGGGATATTTATTGGTTTTTTGCATCAGTTGTAAAGAAATGACAACTTTCTTGTATTTTAAGGTCTTTTGAATTTAAGAAAACAGGATTATAATTATTATTATTATTTTTGTTTCTTCATTGCTTTTAATTTGAATTTTGTTTAACACACTGTTTCCATTTTGTGAGCTTTCCTATGCATGTGCAAAATGTTTCTCCTCAGGCCCCCTTGTAATTCCTGGTCCTATTTTTATGAACCATCGAGAACAGGCTCTAGCCAGAATCAGACTCTCTCCAGCACCGCTAAAGCATAAACGGGACAAGCACAAAGGTATTTGGTCTTCCTTTTTGACTAGGGTGGAAATAAGCCCAGCCTCCCAGTCACTTCTTCCAGATGCTGCATCTGTCTTTTCAAAGAACTGCACAAAATTAGTTCTGCCTTTCCTTCCTGTTTGTATCTTGTTACCTGAGGAGAAAGAAAACGCATTTAAATGTTGACCTTTCTTTAGAAGTGTAAATGTTCATTAGTCCACATCATCTTTGTTTTTCTTTCCCCTTTTTTTTTGTGAAATATGCGTTGTCTTTCTGTGTGTCTTCTCTCATTTCTAATGCTGTCTCATTCTTGAGGTTCTTTATTTTTACTATAGGAAGCTTTACTTGTTAGAGTGACTCAAGACTGTTGCACTGCATTTGTGTTTTTTATCCTTTCTGTAGTGTATTTGGAGTGTTTACTTAAACATATCAGTTCCAGGCTTGATAATTCTGGCATAAATCTTTTCATAGGTATGTTATCTTTCAACAAGCCCATTTTAGGAGTGAAATAGTTGAAATAATGTAAACATTACTTTTTGCTAACTTTGAATGGGGAGAATGCAAATCAAAGTACAGGTTTTTCTCTGCAATATTCTTTAGTTAAATGTTTTTTATAGAGTACAGGTAGGGAGATCTCTTGATATTTCAGACATTTTTGTATGTGTGGCAAGCCAGTTCATTATATCTTCAATTTCTAAGTGTGTCATTTGTTCAGATGTAAATGACTTACATGTTTGTTAGAAAGTGGTAGTGTATTACTAACTGAACTTGCTGAAGTTGAGCCGTCTCGAATCTGATGATAGTTTGTACATATCTGTGTATTAATGTGTCTGTACATACATTATTTATATATAGAAGATAAACATGTAAAATGGAGGTTACAGACCTGGTCAAAGTAAGTAGGAAGCTCCTAAAAATGGTGAACCCAGAGTGCTTCAACTGTTTTCTAAAGAACAGCTAAATATTAAAAGAGTTAGTATGGCATTTCAGTTGAATTAGTGGAAGTTACTGATTGTATTTGGCATGTATGCAAACAAGCTGTATATCAGTTTGAAGCCTTATGGGATAAAGTTTCAGTGTGTGGGGGTGATAGGTTTACTGAGTTATGAACATACTGAATTCTGAAATCATCTTAAGTTTACTGTATGGAAATGAAAGCAAAATGGGTTACTTTGAATCTGCATAACATTCAGTCTTTTTGGAAAGCATATTGTCTGAGCTTTAAGTCTTGATGCATTTAGTAGAATAACCTGTAATAATCTCACTGGAGAGATTGCCTGCTGAAAGAGAACATACTGAATTTACGTGTTGTTATGTGAGTGACAATTTGATGATGACCATTATTCTTGAGCTGGATACTACTGCTAGTTGTACTGCAAACCCTTGATTCCACAGGCAAGTGCATAAAGGAGTATGCTTGTCCTGCCTACATCTGTGCTTTTTTGGCATGTGTTAGTAGTTGGAACTCATTTCCGATCAAGTATCTCCTTACAAGAGGTGTATTCATTATTGTCAGTTTGAGGCTTATGTTGCCTCTTGGAGTTGTAAGAACAGTATAATAGCAGGTCTGTGTTGTGCTGGGAGACTTCAGTCAGATATGCCCTGTAGTACTGAACATTTCTTTTTCTTCAAGGAAGGCTATATGGAAGGAAATACTCAGTTTATTTTAGTTCTTTGTGTCTTATGGTAAACAGATAAGGAGGTTTTCAAGTAAACTTTTAGACCCTTCTCTGCCTCAGAAGCAAAAGATAGCCATAAATTCGACTGTGAACTAGAAATACCCCTTAACTTCTCAAAGAGATTCCAAGGCAAAAAGGAAAACTCGTGAAGTGGATTGTTATCCAAGTAACAGGCAAGGTGAGAATTGTGAAAAAGATGATGTATATTTCTTATCTTAGAAGGCATGCCTCTCTTCTTGAGGAAGAATGTAAAAGCAATAATAAAGCAGAGATAAAAGGACATTCTCGTATTAAAATCAGCAAGTTCTTTTATTTTTGAACGTGATGCTTTCCAAACTGTCCCCCTTCCTTCAGATGTTTCTGCTATAGTAGTCTTCTTCACACCAACCAGACCTTCAAGATCCTTGGGCAAGGAGCATTTAGTTCAGCTGGTAGTACTGATAAGGCCGGTACTAAACTTGCTGGTACCTACTTGTTGGCACTTCTTTGCTTGCAGCTGCAGAACTTCTCTTGATAACGATATTTAAACTTGAATGTGGACAGCTTCCTCAGGATTTCTTCAGACAATTATTGTCTAATATAAAAAGTGTATTTGATATGTACTTGTACATTTTGTCAAACCACAGAGTCATAGGCCAAACCATGGAGGAATGGTTTGGGTTGGAAGGGATCTTAAAGATCATCCAGTTCCAACCCCCTGACATGGACAGGGACGCCTTCCATTAGATTAGGTTGCTCAAAGCTCCGTCCAGCCTGGCCTAAAACACTTCCAGGGGTGGGGCATCCTCAGTTTATCTGGGCAACCTGTTGCAGTGCTTCATCACCCTCAGAGTAAAGAATTTTTTCATAATAATCTACATGTCTGTCACTTGTGGAATTCGTCTGTTTGGTTGTCCAGTTGAAAACTCCTTCAGCTTCATTGAAACAGCCAGTGTTTTAGAAATCTTGCCGTTGTCATTTACTCTTTTCACATCTTTAGGATCTGCATATCAAGATCCTTGTTACTGCAAAAAACTGCATAATTAAGCATATTCTTCCTGACCTATGTCTTCTGTGTCTTTCACAATCATTAATAGAAGGGATTAGGTATGACATTTTTGGTATTTATGACGTGGTTTGGCACTGAGAAGGAAAATGTACTTATGCTTTGTCCTTATTCTTTAATGAGGCAGTGCATTTCCAGTCTACATCTCCAGTCCCTGTGGATTCGCGTAACTGAGGATCTGAGTAAAAAGTGATGCCTTGAGAGGATACCTAGAACAGAGTCTAGACAGTGTTAAAGGAATAAAGTAGGTATTTATTGAAAAGGCCTTCAAAGGATACCCCTTGGGCGGTACAAGAGCCTGGCCGTGGCTCCACCCAAGATGAACTCTGAGTCACGAGTTTTCACACTTTTGTAAGTTTTGGTCCATTTACATATTGGGGTCAATTGTCCAATTACAGCTTCAGGTAATGAAGTCCCATCCTCCCAGTTTGCTCTCCTCAGTTTGCTGTTGTTTATACTTTTTGGGCCTAAAGCTGCAACAGTGTCCTTGGTTCTCAGGCTGGAAAAGGATTGTTTTGTCTAACTAAACTGTGAAGACAACTTGCTAACACTTTATATGAAGGTCAGAGTTATATACTAATGCAGTACAGAATCTGGAAAATATGAAAACTAAAACTTAAGGGATCAAAAGGGTTAATGAAAGTCTGTAAAATTTTCTCAACTGCAGAAATGAACTGAGTAGAAATAAAAAACAAAGTAAGCTTCTTGAGTCAGCTAAGATTCAGCAGTTTGAATGCCACCTTTTTCCTGTATTTGGAAGTAGTGGTAAATGTTCTAAGGAATATGAAATAAATACCCTCAAAAGGACTAAGACTAGATGAAGCTGAAGTTGCAGCTGAAGTTGAGATAGGTCAACCATTTTGCAAAGACAAAATTACCAGATGTTCAAGAAAACTTACTTGGAATTTGCTTTTTAACTTTTTGGCTAAGATACCATGTGAAGGGCAATTTGAAGCACTCACTGGAGTGAGACAGCTGGCAATGAAAAACCTACATCTAAGACTGAGTTTATGATTAGAATGTGAGTTTGTCACTTTATTATACGTGTTATGCACTTGTGACTCTGCATATCATATTTCACCTATAAGATCAAGTAAGCTATGTAGCAACCTCTAAAGAATCCAACAGACTTACTTTTTGTGCTGCCCTCATGGGATGGATGGTTTTCACAACCAGAGTATATTCCTTTTGCCCCTGCACTGTAGCTGTAAAATTGCTTACAGTTACTTCAGCTGCAGCCTGGTGTAGAAGAGGTAGACACTCTTCCTGTGCCAAGAAGCTGCAGGCACAGGCTGATTAGTTAAAGTAGTGTTGTATATAAAGTCTGTAAACTACGGCACTCGGAACACCCCGTGAGGGTTGGGCATTGCAGAGACTGACCAGTAACTTGACCAATATTATTTGGGTAATTGCTGCTGAACAGAACCAAGATTTGTTGGCATGTGATGTGGCCTGAAGAGACAGTTAATGTAAGAATTTTTAATACACAGTCACATGCCATTAACACCTTTCATCTCTGGGGTATTTAACATCTTTAGAAGTGCTTTTTCTCTCCTCCAAAGATATATGGTAAGTGAGAAATAGAATATCACCACCCTTACTGTTGGAGAACACTAACAAAAACGCTTTTCCTCTTGTCTGGGCCAAGCAAGGGTCCACCATATCTTTCTGTAATGATGCTGAGTTTGGGTTTTTTGCCATAAGAAGTCTCATTTAAAGCTTATTACTTCACTTACTATTTGGACTGAATGAGCTTTTCCTTTGTTCCTGGAAAGCAGTGATTTTTGTGGCAGCAACATGAGCCAAGAGAACTTCAAAGCACGTTTAATGGAGGAGGAACATTGTCTTCACGAGTCAAGAATTTTGAGTGGTAGTGGGGATTGGTTGGTTGCAGTTCTCTCTCTTTCCTTCCCCAACTTTGAGATATCAGAGATGAAAACCCATCATTGTGAAGTTGTTGATGGAGCACACCCCTCAGTGTTGACAGCAGGAAGTACTTCACAGTTTTTCCTTAGGGTTTTCTTCTCTCTCAGAGAGATGGAGTCAAAGGTGTGGTTCAGTGGTACTCCAGCTGGATAACACTGGAGGTGCACTAACTTGCTCTGCTTAAAGGTTCCAATGCATCCAACAAGAAGAGTTTCTGCTTCAGTAGGCTTTTTATGCTTCTCTTTCAGGAACAGTTATTTTGATATTACTTTTAATGAAATTAAAAAGTGCACAATTGTTTGAAGGAAAACAAATGTATATCTCCTTAGTTACAGTTGTTCCTTGAGACATGCAAGTAAGCTTTCAGCATCCACTTTTGACTCACATTTTTAAAAAAAATTTGGACTGTTTGAAAGTAATGGAAGGAAAGAAGATGACACAGTTTATTTGCAGCCTTATCACTAAGTGTAAGTTCTCCTAGCCAGTGCTGCTGAAAAAAAAATGATATGTATTGTCCATATAATGTAGTAATAGATAAATGCTGTAGTCCAGAAATATTGCTCTAAAAGTAAGCAATGATATAATGATATTCTATTTGGCTTTGTATATTTTGGTCAAAAGACTTTTTTTTTTTCCCAAGCAAGACTAGCTGTCTTAGTTGCAAGGGTTTTGTACTTAACCACACATAAATTATCAAGTGCTTATCAAATTTTGAAGATCCAAACAATTCCAAACTCTTGAAACAGTTACTAACCCTGCAGAGAAGGCCGAGAGGAATTATATTTTCAGTTTAAAAATTTCACACTTGAGCAAAGTAAGATGTGTATGAAAGACAGTTGGTTTTATTCCTATTCTATTACAGAAGTGAACTACATGCAGATTCATGTGATTTCTGTACTCAAGTTATCACTAGGAAATAGCTTTATTCTTAGAGCAGTAAGATTTTTAAAAACTGGCATGTAATAAAAGTGTGAAACGACTTTACTGTATCAGCAATTTCTCTGCAATAAAAAGAAAATTTTGAGCAATATGTATAAAAGCAGAATTATATTAATTTTTTTTAAGTCTGTAATTACTGTGCTTCATGGAGGGAATAATGAAGTCTTGAAGTTCAGACTTCCACTGATGATTATTCAGGAAAACATATTGAAATTCTAAGTATAGATCTAAATTAACAATACCTTGAATTCTTTGAGAAGCAATTGTTTCCCTGTATCAGTTTTGTTAATAGAACAGTAGTCAGACTTATCGCAGAGAGAATGTGCAGTTATTTCTCACTTCATGTATTTCTATCATTTCTCTATGCTAAATAGAGAGTGAGTGAAGTTTAACAGATGATGGAAACATTCTGATTTCTGGAGGAGATGGTAGCTTGCAAGAAATTTAGGAATAACACATTGCACTTCAGTGCTTTTGTCCAATGTGGAGCCAGTTTGACTTTAGGAACCAATAATGCCCTTCATACTTACTAAACACATACATTCTTCCTAGAGGAAATCACAGAAATGTTGTTTAAAAATGCATGGAAGCAGACAGGAAACAGGCATAGTCTTAGTGAGTTGTCTGTATTGTTAGAAATGAGCTGTGTAAGTAATTGTCAGCTGCTTAAAACAGTGGCTCTGTGGCTGAATTGGAATCAAGTAAACTCCTTAAAGAGTAATAATTGGAAAAGGTAGAGTAGGCTATGCCGGTTGAGTTTAACTAAGTGTTGCCTGCTTACTAATGCTGCCTTACTGAAGAATGAAAGTGATGACTTTTAAGCAAAGCTTCTGAAGTTTGAATTTTCTGTTTCACTGGTTCTTTTTGTCTGCTCTTTGGGAAGTTTCTGCTTTAGAGGATATTTTCCAATGCGTACCTTTATAGAACATTGTTTAAAAATAGACTTTCTGTCATCTCCCGCATTTTGAGCTCTTTTGCTACTCTGTGAGTTTTCTCTTCTGCCTTACAAGTGGTGGAGTGGGGAGTTATTTACTGTTCTTCTTCTATTCATTCTTCTAATATAACTTTATTAGAATGCATAGTATATAATTGTAAGTCTTGTTTATAGATGGAAGTGGGGAAAGAGGTGAGAAGGATGCCAGCAAAATCACAACGTATCCACCAGGGGCTGTCCGCTTTGACTGTGAACTGCGAGCTGTACAAGTCAGTTGTGGATTTCACCATTCAGGTAAAAACAAATCAATGTTAATTATAATAGAGATTTTTTTAAGGTTTTCATATGCATCTTCACTGCTTTGTGTTCAATTTTTAGTATGGGTGTATGCAGGAGTGCTAAAAGTTGAAAATATGGCCGAGTCATTTTGTCACATCTCAAAGAAATCACACCATGTGCCTGAGAGTATTGTCCAAACACTTCCTGAACTCTGTCAGGCTTCTGTGACCGCTTCCCTGTGGAGCTTACTGCAGTGTCCAGCTACCCTCTGGGCTAAGAACCTTTCCCTAATATCCACCCTAAACCTTGCCTGACCTATTTTATGCCATTTTATTACAGGCTAAAGTAAGATCACCGCCCAAATCCTCACATCACCTCCCTTATTCCTGCAATGAAAGGCAACTCACTGTCCTTCAGCAGTGAAAAAGGCTATAAGTATCATATACTGAGTTACATCAGAGCTTGTAAGCAATTTTGGAGTCAGTTTAAAGCATCTGCATGGCAGAGCTCTCTCTACTCCAGCATAGAGGTGCTAATTGTTGTGGATTGTGGAATCTGATCTGGATCTCTTGGGCATCATTAACAGCTACTCAGAAGGATAACCAGGACTGGTGCAGCACCATGTCATGTGTGTATGTCAGAAAAATATTTTGTTGTTTTTCAGTGGTTTTGATGGAGAATGGTGATGTTTACACATTTGGATATGGGCAGCATGGTCAACTTGGACACGGTGATGTTAATTCCAGGTAAGCTGGTAGTCAAACGATGTGATTGTGTATTACTGTACTGCTGCATAAGAAATGGCTAAATTTCTGGTTCTCTGTAGCTAGCAAGTGTGAAAACTCAAATATAGACCAAATAAAGTTGAAAAGCTCTTGTTCTGCACTGACTCCCCATACCCCCCTGAATATTGATACAATAACAGTACTCTTGTACTGTATAAGTTAGTTATTTAATGCATGAATGCTTCTGTGCATAGTTATTAGCATTGCTTTGATAATAGTTTGAAAGACTTCTGTCTCTTTAATTCTCCCTGAATCTATGAGAATGACATTGAAGTCTCATGAAGATTTCATTATTTCTGTAAAATACTACATATGCAATAATACAGATAGTATGATATTGTAAAGCTAGATAAACCTGTTCCTGTTAAATCAGTGATAAGAGTTCACAGAATATTCACAGAATCACAGAATGTTCTGAGTTGGCAGGGACACACAAGGATTGTGTCCAACTCTTAAGTGAATGGACTATATGGGGATCAAACACACAACCTTGGTGTTACTAGCACTGTGCTCTGACAAACTGAGCTAATCCCAGTTCAGTTATGATGAAGTCTCATTTTCTGCTCATCAGTTATCTCCTAAATGAAGTTCCTAAGCTTTGGTCTCAGCTGCATTTTGTAGTCACTTGTTTTGGGTGTTGGCAGCAGAGTGATGCGTGCTTTCTCTGTGGTCAGCGGAAATAGAGAAGTCAAAAGACCATGGAGAGGTATTTGACTAACCAGCCTCTGCTTACATGCATTAGGCATGCTTAGTAGCTCTGTAAACTTGATCTCCATTGACTACAGTGAGAGCATAGATAATTAAATATAAATGTCTTTAATGTGAAGCTCAATCTCGCCCGTAGTATCTCATGCTTAGAGTCTCATCTTTTCATTAAAGTAAATAAAAACCATTGTCCTGACATAAAAGGGAATGTGATTTAGGTCTTTGGACATGTACATATGCCATATAATGCATACAATGGGGATTTCTATAGTAGGAATCTTTGAGACTTCGTGTTTGTCCAGTAATGCTCAGTATCCTTTATGTAAAAGGCATACAGAGTGGAGCATCCATGGCCTGTCTTCAGTTCTCTCATTTCTCTTGTAGCAGCCAGGTGAAAATTACTGAACATCTCTCCTCCTAATCTCTTTGGAGACTTCAAAATCCTTTCTTTTGTCAAGTTCCTGAAGAAATCTTCCTCATCTTAAAACTTGCATTGGATTCACTAAGCCAAAGGGGGAGAGGGAAGAAAGAAAGTATACTGTAAATATTGCCTTGTATTGGCTGTGCCTGATAGTAGTCTCTGAACTGTTACCCCTACTCAGTTTGCATTAGACTGGTGAATACAGTCTGGGTTTCTGTCTATGATAGTCATATTGAAGACAAGTACTTTGTTTTTCCTTCCTGGAAATTCTTGGATATTTGTTCCAAGGAACGATGGCTTAAACTATCAATTCAAGTTGCTGTTAGAAAAAGGCCAGTTTCTGTCTTAAAAGACTGAAGAGGTAGACATAGCAGTGACATTTGTACTTGTAACTTAATGTCACCTATTTCCAACTTCGATGAAATCACTTGGCTTTTAAGAAGGCTTCAGAGTTATCTGCTGTATTTGTCAGTATTTCAGGTGGTAAACCCTACATCTATTGCTTATTTAGATAGAAACTGGATGAAGGCCAGTAGTAGTTCCAAGTGAGATCCTAAAGGAGAATATGAAAATTCTTTTGCTGAAGGATAGTGCTTGACCAGAAGTAGAAGCTGAGGAGGTTCAAGTGACTTAGCATGGACCTTTGTATCATTCTACATCAGACCCTAGAAAGTGTCTGAAAAAAGCCTTGAAGAAATTTGGAGTATGTCCTATGCATGAGAACTGGCTATAGTACTATATTGCTATTTAGCACCATCATTCAAAGTATAATTTCTTCATTGATGTACTTCTTTTTCCAGCTTTAAGTAGAGATCTCTCCTCTGTCCTCACAGTAAGGGATTCAGAGAAGGAAACAGGGAATCCTTATGCAGAGTTCCACCTCAGTTGGGACGCAGTGGTGCTCAGATGGCCAGCTCCTGCCAGGTCAGTGGTATGTCAGTCATGCAGTGTGTCACATTGCCTGTATTGACCTCAGGAAGAGCATCATCTTCTGAATTCAGGAACTGATACTCTACTGTATTTCTGGGAGAGACAGAAGAGAGAGGAGAAAAAAAAGTAATATTTAGACATCCTTTCAGTGACTTTTGTCTTGCAGTGTAAAGATTTAGTAGTGAGACTATATTTTTAAAAGTCTTGAAAATGTTCAAGTATTTTAAATTCTGAACACCTGTTCAGACATGTCTTTCCCCTTAATTAAGGGGATTCTGGACTTCTCTATTAGAAGATTATAAACATCACAAATTCTTCTCCTACTTCAATAAGAGTGAGATAGATTAGATGCCGTATCAGTAAGCTAAATTAGCCTGTGTAGGCTTTTTATTGTAACATCCACAACACATGTGGCAGATGTTGATGAGCTATTCACTACATGAAAGATTTGTCAATCTGTGCTTATATTCTCCTCAAATTAGATGTTGGTGAATAGAAACTCAGTGGAAACAAGAAATGCTTTGCAGTATCTAGTCTTGGTGAAAAATATCATGTATTGTGCTCAGGTAAGCAAAGGCGTGTTTGTTGCTGATGCTTCCCTCAAGAAGCTGGAAGTTAAAACTCCAGGATCTTTCTGTTACTGTTCAAAATTGGTCTGCGTTTTTTTTTGTACAAACTCTTGACTTCAGCACTCCAGTAGCAGGTACATGACCTGACAGTCAAGCTCCAGAAATGGAATGACTGAAGTGATATGGTCTTGATAGGATTTTGCTTCCAAAGGTTCAGCGGTAACATAAACCAAAACTGATCAGACCTTCCATAGATGGTCAGCTATGTTCCACTTGAAGATAAAGAATAGAGACTATATTCTATTAATAACTCCAGGGGGAAAAGGAAATGTTCCATCATTTCTGTTTGTTAGGACCATGTTTCTAGGTGTATTTTCTGATTATTTTACTCCAGTGGTGGAGTGCAGGTCATATTTACATCTTTTCACCAAATTTCCTTTAAAACGGAGTCACTTCTAAAATACAAAAATCTCCATTTTCTCTGTAATGAAGTTGTCCAACTCTGCTTGCAAGGGACAGAAATTGCTACTGGTTTCCTCTTACTCTACACAGTAACAGCTCCCAGTGAACCGGGTTTACAGCACCACGGTCAGCTGCCTCAAGTGACATGTTTGGGGACCAGGCAGGCAGCTGGTGGCTGCATAAGTACCATGGACAGCAATTGTTAGAACAGGTCATGCATGGTGAATTTTCAGAGACTACAACTGCTCTCAGAAATGCTTACGCTTTGGGATGAAAGAGGGTTTCCATGTGGATAGCCAGAATGCATCTGGACCTTCTTCAGGATCCTGAGTTAGCTGATGCATGTAGGTCTGCTCAATTATTCAGCAATTCTTACTTTTTCCTAAGGGATCTCAGGTTACTTTCTATATAGCTGAGCTTGGCCTTTTTGGTTGACCAGACATTCTGTGACTTTAACACCAGCATGTCTTTCCACTCCATCCCAGAAGAACAGTCCTTTGTTTTCTTTGATTCAGATGGAGAAACTTTGGTTGTTAAAACTTTGCCCAGAGTCTCCCAGACTCTTCAGTGTCTATTCTGAGCTTTCCTGTGTTGAGTTTCAGGAGGATAGGGAAATACTCAATAGTATCACAGGTTTTAAATTCCATGTGCACTAGTCAAACTGTCCTACTGTATTTTTTGAAATCCCTGTTCCTTTTATGAAGTGAAAACTAATTTTTTGCAATTTCTGTTTATTTTATGGTGTAGTTAAATATCTTTCAATTTTTTTCTGTTCATTTCTAAATGAACTGATAGACTGTAGTTGGCCATTCCAAAAGCTGGGTGATCTTAATGAAAAAGCTATTTAAGAGCGTAATATATTTCATCTCTCTGCATCAGGGGCATATTTGATTTTGTTCTGCTGTTGCCAAGAGACTATCCAACACGGCATTCATATAACATTGCTGATAGATTCAATTGGAAAAACAGAAAGATAAATAGTTATGGTGATAATAGCTTAGTTTTTTAGCATTAAAATATGAAATATTCACTACTTTTTTTTTTAATAAACATGTGAGTGATAATTCCATGCCTGCAGCTATCATAATTTTGAGCGAGAGGAAGAAAAACCTTATGATAAAGATATTTCCTTTTAACAGGAGTGCTTTTGGATTCGTTACTAATTATGTTTTATTTATGTTTTGATGCCTTTTTGAGTTTCCTTAAAGTTAATGAGAGACAAATGTCAATTTTTTTTTTTATTTCATGATTGGTGCTGCTAAACTATGCTGTGTGTCTGTGTATAGTCACAGTGATGTCCAAATCCATGTGCCTATAGACCAAGATAAGTGCCTAAATTTGAGTGTCATGTTGTACATCCTTTACTTAATTTTATTCTGCCCTTCAGTCCCTCCATCCCCGCTAGTCACCCACTGAAAACTACATTTACCACCAAAGAATACTTTTTCTGTATACCTGTGTTCATCCTTCTTCAGGTCATCAGCCCATCTTCATGCTATATTCCTCTGTTCCACATTTTCCTATGTTCATATCTTCCCATCTACTCTTTTTCTGCTGAACATAATGTTTCACCTTCCTCATACTTTCTTGACTTCTGTTTTACCTGCAATTCAGCCAAAACCAGAACTTTGAGATGAACCATCTTTTAGCACATCAGCTGCTATACAATCACTAGGTAACTATGGGCTGGCCTTTCTTTATTCCTGTATAAAACAACCTGTTCTTATTTTGATTACCCTACTTTTGAAAGGCTGTGTTTAAAAGGAAGTTCACATAGTGCTGTCATCCTCTGTATAACTCTGAGCCCAGTTTCCAAACATAAAATTATGTGGGAATAACTTGTTCTTCAAATTCACAGTCTTTCTGTCTCCACAGGAAATATTAGGTCTAGGTAGACATTCATTATGAGATTCAAAGTCTTGTAGATTTCTGTTCCTTTTGTTGGTATTGAAATAAAAAATTTAGTGTCTCATATTTTTTATCTTTTGTGCTCTTTCTATTCCAAATCATCAGTTCAAGTTTTCTTTCTTTCCATCTTGAACACCCTGTCATTTTTTTTCCTCCTTCATTTTTACTGAAACGGAAAGTTTATTTTCTTATGTCTGTCCATATTTGGGAGACAAATGGATTAGACCTTTTCATATCTCTCTGGAAAATAGTTTGGAGAGGTCTATTCTTCATTGAGTCTGAGTGTAATGGGAGAGGAGCTTGTGGAGAGGAGTAGACCTTTATTTCTTTCATAATTCCCTAGCCAGTGATCTTGAGAGTGCTGTAAGCAGTATTGCTTCTGGTGACTGTACTGGAGTATCAGCCATATAAGGCTTTGATTGCTTCCAGGGTTTTTTAAGTGCTTAAGTAGAGTTCTCAGAACATATTTTGCTGCTGCATTTCATTGCAATATATTTTGTATTCATACAAAAATACACACGTGTCTGTTGTTGTATCTACACACAACTGTAATTCTAGAATTATCTATTAAATTAATAATTCGTATTCTATGCTAATTTCTGAGTTTAACTGAAGACAGGGTCCTTGATCTGTTTCCCTGTAACAGAAGGGTATAAACTTAACTATCTGGTGCAGTCTTGGGTGCTCAACAAACCTCTGTTGGTTTAATATCTAAGGTGTTTCTTGGCTCTAATGTTCACATTATGTGAGATATCTAGTGGATATATTCACTGGATTCACATTGTATGTGAAATACCTAGTGAATATGTTTCACAGCAATTGAAATACTTATAATACTAATGTATGTTTTAAATGCTGCATGACCATGTATTGATATAGAATTCATTTATTTTTTTATAGGGGATGTCCTACTTTGGTGCAAGCATTACCAGGTCCTAGTACACAAGTTACTGCTGGGAGCAACCACACAGCTATTCTCTTAATGGATGGCCAGGTTTTCACATTTGGAAGTTTCTCAGTAAGGAAATGTTATTGGCTTATGGGCGTAAGCTAGTAGTTAATGTGCTGTTCAGAGACCTTTCAAGACTGCTTATACTTGCTCTTATAGAACTGTGCATGACTTCTGCATGTCTTCAGCGCCTGTTATGTTTTAAAATGTAGCCTTTGGTATTGGTTCTGGCATAATGCCTGGAATTCCTGGGGTTTTTATATTTTAATGAAGATGGCGATTAAAAGTGTTATTTTATAAGGTGCCCCAGTTTTCTCAAATTCTTACTGTTTCCAGCTTGGTTCTAAGTAAATGTTGCCTCTTCTATTAAATGTCTCCATTCAATAGAGAAAAGTGTCCTGGGTTCTTCCATAGGAATAGCAGTGAGTTGCAGGAGTTCTGCTTACACTTGAGGGGAGGGGTTATTGCTCAGTACAACACAGCACAACTCCAGTAGTCTTCTTTCATATCCACGTAGTGTATATTTTCCCATGTCCATTTGGAATCCATTCTTATATTCACTAAACAAGCATTTAAACATTGTTTACTTCCCTCTTCACCTCCCTGTGTTTGCAAAGATGCCCCTCGTAGCAATCTCTACAGAGTCATCTGTTGTTTGCACGTTCCTTCCAATGTTTTTATTGGGGTCTTTTTTGCAAAAGCTAGAATATAGGTATTGAACTATTTTTACATGCTTTAAAAACTATGCACTGCCAAACACAACAGAAGAGAAATTTCAACTTTTGAAACCTTTTTACCAAATAAAAAATAATATAAAAAGTGAAGACTAAATTTTGGAAGTAGAAAGTCGTATCCTGAATTAAAAGTGAGTAATATTTTGTTGTTTTTCAGACTTCAGGCAAAAGCTTCGGTGTCTGTGTTCCTGTCAAAACGGACATGGACATGTAAAGGTTTAAGCTTTGTTGTCTTGCAGTGAAACTTGGCCCCTGAAAAAACAAGTTCACTCTCAGAAATGGGGTGTAAAACCTTGTCAGTTGACTGAGGATTTCTTCCCCTTTCTCTAAAAGAAAAAATAAGTTTAGCCCATATTTAGACCACTTGATTTTTGTGTCTGGTTTTAATATTGTAGTACTGGAAAGTTGGCTGAAAGCTTCATAAAGTCAAGACAAAATCAAAACAAAGCACGTTATTTGAAAATGTCTTCACCAAGTTTACTTACTTATCTTGCTGTGAAGAAAGAAAGATGAGTAACGTGCTGAACTAAAGACATTTGCTGTATATACATTTTTCTTTTCTCTAATAATTTTAACTTCATTTTTCTCTGCCTGAGGAGGTAGATGGAGCATGAGCAGGTTTCTGGCAGCAGTTCTTTCAACATACTTAGGTGCAGTATAAGAACTGTTGGTCCATCTCAGCAACTAAGTTGTACATAGAGATAAGGCCCTAGATCTCCAGATAAGTGTTCATGAGCATGTGCAGAAGTGCTTCTGAGGCACTTCATGCCTTTTTCTTAGCTCAAGTTTGATGTGCATGGATTTCTATGTACTTTCAAGAGGTGTTTGCTCTATAAAACTTAGTCCATATAAGTTCAGAATTGAATGGAACTTGGACTGTCTATCTGATATATATATATTTTTCTTATTAATCCATTCCTTGTTTACTACTGACATTAATCAGATATTGAACATTGTAGGAAAATAATGTTTTTATGTTTGATTCTGAAGGTGGAGAGGAGGGTTATCCATCATAGAGAGTTTGAGTTATATTTAAGAAAAACTTTACTCAAAAACCTAACTGAAAAGGGAGGAGTATGTCTGTCAATAACTCATTCCTTGTAGTTAAACGTGTAACCATTCACTTGGAGCAGCCATTGCGTGTTGAAGGTAGTTTTGTGGTAAATTCTCTTCCAGCTTAACAATTTTGTGTGACAGAACTATTGAAGTAATTTATCTTTGAGACTGTTACTGTCACTTACTGATTCTTGAATTATTTCTACAGAAAGGTCAGCTTGGCAGACCAATTCTGGATATGCCCTACTGGAATGCAAAACCAGCACCTATGCCTAACATCGGCTCCAAATATGGGCGCAAAGCTACATGGATTGGAGCGAGTGGAGACCAGACTTTTCTCCGGATCGACGAAGCTCTCATTAATTCTCATGTGCTTGCTACATCAGAGATATTTGCAAGCAGGCATATAATAGGCAAGAACTCTTCTATATTATTCTAAATGCTTACTGAAGTACTGGAGAAGAAAGTGGGTTCAGCTGTGTAAACAATAGAGAAGCAACAAGTCAAAAACATGGATGGAGGAAATTAAAATATTTTGGCCTTCTAGTTTTACTGCATATGATGATCCTTTCAGTAGAAAAGTGTTTTTTATTAAAAATGATAATGTAAAAGTCTAACCTTCACTTGCATTTAAATCTTACCACCATTTTTTTTTGTTGTTGTTGTAGCAGTATATCTGTTCTTCCCTACTGTATAACATGGCATTTTCTAAGCATGAAGCATTAGTGAGTGATGTCTTCATGTTTGCTCTTTTTGCTCCCTGATCTAGGTTTGGTACCAGCTTCAATATCAGAACCTCCTCCTTTTAAATGTCTTCTGATAAACAAAGTAGATGGCAGTTGCAAAACATTCAATGATTCTGAGCAGGAAGATCTTCAAGGTTCTGGTGTGTGTCTGGATCCTGTCTATGATGTTATTTGGAGGCAAGTGTGGATTATAGCTATTGAAATACTAATATATAAATCCTTTTTAAAATATTTTGCAAGGCTGGAGATTTGATGATACTTGTTTTCCTTGTAAATGAAAAATTTTTAATCTTTCATAAATATTTTTCACATTTTTGGATGGTTTGTTCAAGTAAGCCCAAAATAAATATATTCTCTTGCCTGCATTTTTTAAATTTCTTTTACTTTTTGCATCATTCACATTCCAGTCTCATAATACTTTGGGGATTCAAATCTGTTCTGTTTCTTTACTCTCTTTATTCACTTTCCTCCATCTACTTAACACTTGACTGAATAACTTCCTTGCCATATTCAGCTGCTATGTGTGTCTTAAATTGCTGTTCTTCTGTCATCCATTAGTGGTTAAGATGACTAGAGAAGGAGTGGAGCAATGGTATTCTTTTCAGTTCTGACATTTTGGGAGGGCAAAATAAAGGTGTTTATTTCGATGGCATAGACACTCAGACCAATTGTATTTATTTCAGTCTTTGGAATGTAGTCTTTGAGCAAGCGTAGATAATAAGCCTTTGTTCCAACACAGAATTATAAGATCTAATTCTTCTATAACAATTTAAAAGCTATATTAGCTAGAATTTGGAGAGAAATCTGAACTTCCATTTGAGTTCAAGAGCTTGATGATGTTTAAATTGTTTGAAGACAAAAATTAGAGCGATGCAGGGAGCCAGCTAGCCAACATTCATCTGGAAAGGATGGTATTTCATAGGATCATGTCTTTAAAAGCTACTTGCATCCTACTTTGGATGTCTTCATCCAAAATTAAGATTCAAGAACTTAACAGCCAATTAACGTTGAAGCATGTGTTTGCCAGGCATGTTTCTGTATGGCATAGGAAGTACCTTGGATGGTTGTAGTTCTGCTTTTTGCACATCTGCAGGATTGTTTGAATCTCACTGGTTCAGTTCTTACTTAAATTATGCTGAGATTAGAAATAAGAGTAGCATCCACATCCCTTGGAGTTCTCTATTTTCAGCATGTTTAAATCCACTGAAAGACTCAATTTGTGAAATAAACCAGTTATCAATGGCCATGGGAATGCAGCAAGTTTCAGGGGAGGCAAGGTCATGATACTCAGCTTGAAGACAATAAAATGGTTATTTGGCTTGAGGAAGTACAAAGTCACATGTTAGATATTACGGGTAAACATGAATTGAGGTATTTTACTGTCCTGCAGTATTTTGGGGACTGCAGAACTAAATCTAGAACTTAAATACTTAACTGAAGAGTGGATTTTTTGAGACTGAAGATTTATTTCTCTGTTATATCCCATTCTTGTTCAATAGAAAACAGTAAAACAGTCTGAAGAAGAGACATGTTAATAAATACGCCTTTTAGTAGTTAAATACTTCGTTTTATTATTTACTTACTTGGAAATAGTATTATTTCTGGACATTTTGATTCATGCCTATTTAAATGATGAATTCAGTTTCTTGTACAGAGATGGCATTCTGATGACATGCAGCTTAAACATTTCCTCAGGGCTTTGTGACTTTATCTCTTAGTGAAATTCAAGTGGTTGTGGAATGTCACATGTGTGTATAAATTTGAACCTTGCTAGCTTGTTGAAATACTGAATACATATGGTGCCCTTTAATATTTTTAGTTAAAACTATTTCTTTCTGCATTAAATTTTTAAAAGTGTACCAAGTGAAAATTCCTTTTGTGCTTCTTCAGAACACCCCGATAGACTTATGTCTTCCTACTGTTCTGTCCGTTTACATAGTGGTTTCCAACATTTCTTCTTTTTTCTGTGTTAATCTATATTATAAAAAGTCTTTCTATTCCCTTGTTTATGCTGCCCTTTTTTATAATCCCTTAAAAACTCATGAGGCGATGTTACCCATTTAAAAAAGCCCAAACAAAATACATTGGATTCCTCAAGGTTTTTTCTCTTATTTGAAGGTAAGCCTTTCGCTTGGCATCCTTAAAATTTTTGAGCACGTCTGCCATTCTGTTTAGCACTTTGCTAGTTACTTCATACTTCTTCATAGATAATATTGTTGTAACGTTTGTTAGCTTTGAGAAATGTCTTAACATTTTCTGAAATTTCTAAACCCATAATATGACTGTTTGACTTAAAGTATAATAATGTTTTTTGTATCTTTTTATTTGCTGGAGTGTTAAGCTAGTGAAGTTTTCATGTATTTGCAATAGTGATGCTCAATTTCGAGAGTTTATACCAGCAGATCTACATTTTACGTGAAATGTCTTAAAAATTCAATTATTGGTAAGGTTTTGTATTTTTTCAGTGGATGAAAGGTTTTGTTCATCCTTGCTTTTTCTTGCTCTAGGTTTCGCCCGAATGCCAGGGAGCTGTGGAGTTACAACGCAGTAGTTGCCGATTCCAGACTTCCCTCAGCTCCAGACATGCAGTCCCGGTGTAGTATTTTGAGTCCAGAGCTTGCTCTGCCAACAGGTTCCAAAGCTCTGACCACCAGATCTCATGCAGCTTTGCATATTCTAGGTACACATTTATATGTTCATGAGTCAGAACCTTAGATGAAATAAAATAACATAACTTAATGTATAAATCAGTTGTAATCTATGAACTGCCTGACTTTTTCAGTTAAAATTTTACTTTGTAGTCTTTCACCAATGCTCTTAACTTTTATAATTTGGCTGATGTAGTTCTCTTCTGCCGTCTTAATGATGTTAGAGGATTTTAGAGTTCTGGTGAAACTTGTTAAATGCCTACATAATAAAGTAAGAGACCTTCCTAGATGATCATCTTGCAAAATCTGCAGAATTAAGTCAATACTCTTAACATGAAATCTCAAAAAAGTACTCAAACCTGAAAAAAGAGATCTTCAATAATTTATTTTTATTTTAAAGTAAATACAGTATATGAAATATTTACAGTTTTGTACAATGAGGCACTAAGAGAAATATTATTTCCTTTTGTAGTTTTTTTGTAGTCTAAAAATGCAAAACTTAAGTATACTGTGTTCATGTATAAGCTGGTCATATGCAACATACCCAGTTTCTTCAAAGCACAGCTTTGGAAGTTATTTTAATTCATTTGTCCACTGATCTGTTCCTTGACCTGCTCACTTCATTGTGTGCTAGAGATGTGATAACTTTCAACTTGAACAGTACTTTTTTGTGTCTGTGTCAGAGTAAGGCATGCAAGGTACTTATGTGTATGAAACAAAACATCTTTTGTGAAGACTTTCAAATCTGCTTGTAATTCAGTTACATAATTATGATAAATGAATAATAAATTAAGTTTGTGTTCATTAGCAAGCCTTGAGGTTCTGCAGCAGTGACCCTTTACCTAATCAAAAGCATAAAGCTACTTGGTAGCATATGTGTGGTATAGGGACAAAACAGATTGCTTTGATTTTCTTAACTAGTATTCATTTCCATTTCAATTATTATAATCAACAGTGAGAGAATTTGGGTTCTTTTTGGTTTTGCTTTCCTTTAGGTTGCCTTGATACTTTGGCTGCTATGCAGGACTTAAAAATGGGTGTTGCAAATACTGAAGAAGAGACTCAAGCAGTAATGAAAGTTTATTCTAAAGAAGACTATAGTGTTGTTAACAGGTTTGAAAGTATGTACACACTAAAATTTCATAGCACAAACTGATCAGCTTGCAGAACAGACTAAGATTAATTATATTTTTGTTGGGGTTTTTTCTGCAGGTCATGGAGGAGGCTGGGGTTATTCAGCCCACTCAGTAGAAGCCATTCGTTTCTGTGCTGATACAGATATATTGCTGGGTGGTCTTGGTCTCTTTGGTGGTAGAGGTGAATACACTGCTAAAATAAAGGTAGGAGGTTTTGTTTTGTTTTAAGTGATATTATGTCTCAAAATCACAACTTCAGAAATGCTATCTAAAACCATGGTTAGTTGTATTTCTTGATGAATGAGTGGTTTACCATATGTGGATAACGTTATGCAGGCACAGTGGATGAAGTGGTGAGTTGAGAATTACCATTCTTACTTTTCATGAATTGGCCCACTCTTACCTTCACTAAGTGCTGTGCCATCTTAGAGATATCTTGGGCAGGTATTTTAGTGGTCTGAATGGTTCTGTGATCTAGTTACAAAGCTCCAAGGTCCACTAGCAGAAAGCTGGTGTTGTGGGCTTCAGGTTAAAATTGCATCCTATGTGATATATGAGGAGCTGTTCTCAAAAGCAGAAAAAGAGTCCTTATCAGGAGCCATTACCTTCCACTTTACCTGCCACTCCTTTCTCAGACTGCTGTCTGGATAGCTTCTGGGCTGGGATTCTTCAACTGAGAGCAGATGGCACTGAACACAATTAACTCTGCACCAAGTATAGGCATGATTACAGATGGAGCATGTGTGCTGATTATTTTAAAATAAATAAATCTGGCTTTGGATAAATAAACCTCACAGAAACACACACTAGTGTCAGAGCTCTGGTTTTGTCTAAGTGTTCTCTGCTCCTATATTTAACAAGGATTTTGGTAAAAGAAGATATTATATCTGAGATTTCTATTAGATGTTTGTATTTTTATATTCAGAACATGTTAATGTTACTTATCATTTAGTGGATTATTGAATTTTCTTCCTCTATTTTCAGGTGAGCAGGTATTGAGGTTTGTTCTAGGGAAGTGGGAATGGGTAACACATGCTTGGCAGTAACATTGGCATAAGTCAACAGAAAATTCACAATCAGTAGTTGCACTTAATTCTAGTTTAAAATGACTGAGAATTGCAAATGATTAAGTAGAGCCAAGAAACTTTATGTTAGTCATGCCTTTTAAATACCAGAGGTAATAATGTTATAATATTCTAATATTATATTTTTGATTTGTTTAGGATTAGCTTATAGCCAAGATAAGATCTGCCAGTCCTGCCAGAAATAAGCTGTGTATTAAATAGGTGTTTGCAAGAGAAGTCATAGATACGTATTGTGGTCTTTTCTCAAAATCGTCAAACTGTGGAAAGTATTTTTAAGTAAGAACACAAAGTTCTTAGGTATCATGTTTTGTCCAAGTCACCAACTGTTTATAACACTATCGACTGTCTCTGCTAAACTGTAAAGCTGTCCTTTTCCAGAGAAGCCGGGTATATCTTATGTTTATGTAGTGCATTTCCATCACCAGTTGGTGATGGAAAACCTGCAACTTCTGCCCAACTTTGCCTTTTTTAGATGCTCTGTTTTTGTCTAGTTTGCAAGATAAATAGGGAGTTTCTTCACTTAAAAATATATCTGGACGTAAGGTTAGGAGGTCGGTGTCAGTTGCTATTTCTTAACAGTTAATGCCTGACTTCCAAATGTGGTTTTGCCTGTCAGTGATATTAAGTAGTAGTTATTTTTGGGAAGGAAGAGTAGTATACGATTTCCAGAATGCCAGACAAGAAAAAGTGGTATTATGAGGTTTCTGACACCTAAGACATAATTTTACCTTTTTCCTTACTTCACCAGTTGTTTGAATTGGGTCCAGATGGGGGAGACCATGAGACAGATGGAGACCTCCTTGCTGAGACAGATGTGTTAGCGTATGATTGTGCTGCCAGGTAAGATGTTTAGCTTACCTACTTATGCCTGCTTCTTGATCTTTATTTTTACTCCCCTGTACACATTTTAGTATCACTTTAAATATCAACAGAGATGGTCTACAGCATTAGAATTTTGTAGTAAGTGATGTAAAACACTTGAAGTGTGTAGGGAAATACATCCCCAAACCTTTATGGTATTTAAATTAAAAGAAGAAAAATAATCAAATACTTGCTCTTGTATAAATCCAAGTCAAATCCCATCTTCCTCTGTTGAGACCACAAGACAAAATATTGTAGCAGCTCTTTTGTGCATATGGTTGGGGTTAGCCATGTTGAAGCTGCTTTTTCATTCCCTGTAATAAAGTAATTTAAATTTCAAATGATACATGATTAATTCTTTCAGGTTTCAATGATATATATCAATCCCCTAAGTATATATTCTATTAATTTCTTTAATACTTACTGTAATTACTAAGAATTTATGTATAAGTTCTTGTAATTTGCGAACATTTTCTGAAATCACTATTATATAGTACTTTATAATTAATACCTTGCTTGCAGTATTATATATTAAATGCATTGGGTTTATGTGTGATAATTTAGCTTAATGGCTCCTTACTCTGTTTGGCATTGATATGATTATTCACAATTCAAGATCAAGTGCAACTCAGGCATTTGTAGGTCCTTCTGAATTATTTTTTTTTAATTACTACAATATTTTTGGATTAAAAACTTCTGGGGTTTGAATATAAATAGATACAACGTAATACCATTACTTCTCAATTTATTTTAAAAATTAGGGTGTAATTTGTTAAAAGTTAATATAAAAAATAATTAACATCTAACATTTTCCAAAATTTCCTTCTCCCAGAGAGAAATATGCAATGATGTTTGATGAGCCAGTACTCCTGCAAGCTGGCTGGTGGTATGTAGCCTGGGCAAGAGTGTCAGGACCTAGCAGTGATTGTGGATCTCATGGACAGGCCTCTATTACTACAGATGATGGGTATATTTTTTTTCTGTATTTTTTATTGAAAAAGAAGAGCTCTAATAAGACTTGAATAACAACTGGGTTATTTCTCTTTCAGTGTTGTATTTCAGTTTAAAAGTTCCAAGAAATCGAATAATGGTACAGACGTGAATGCAGGGCAGATTCCACAATTACTATACAGGTAATATTTTAACCTCTGGAGCAATTTACTGACATGTTTTTTAAAATGGAAATATTAAATTCGTTATAACTATGTTTCATAGAAATATTATTGTGTTAAGCGAAGGAAATCAGTATCTGAAAAATGTAGGGAAAACTTAGTGCCTTTGAGAAAAGTAATGAAATTATACCCACATTTACTTCCTTGCTATTTTTCTTGGAGTCATCCTGCATGAATCTTGAGATTTTCATTTACATCCATAGATTCTCACGATTTCATGTAATATGAGTAATATTTTTTGCTAGTTGGGAAGTGCTCTATTTGGTCACCCTCAGTTTAGGAACTGTATGCTCTTGAACAGATGATGTTAATGAGACAAAACCAAAATCAACAATGAGTTGTGCTTTACAATAGTTACCATAAACTTATCATTGCCATGATAAATGTTATGAAAGTGTTTTAATAATCAGGAACTCTTTCATTGTGTTGATAGTAAATTTTACAGATTTCCTCAGATAGATACATGACATAATTTTTATATTTTGTGTGTGGATATAATTCCCCTGGCCTCCATGCTGATTCTGAAACTCAGGATTCTTTGATACCAGTTCTTATGCTGTGTCCTTTCTAAGCATGTCCTGTTCAAGGTTTCTAGAATAGTTCACTTCTGACATTAAGCTGTCTGTCCATAGATGCCCTTTCCCTCCAGGTGAAGGTTTCATTTTGATGCATATGAAGTCCTGGCATGACAGATTCATCATTTGGGTGATTTCTATGGAGAAATAGCTGTAGCCAAAAGGCAAACAAGCCTTGAGGCCTCTGAAGACAAATGAGTGGCACAAAAGGGAAGATGTTGCAGTGGTAGATGCTGTCTGTATTTTTAACCTACACATACATTTTCCCTTCACAAAACCTGTGTTCTTTTAAGGAATAACATTTGTAGTCTTGATGTCATCTGAGAAAATACAGTAGATACTTGTAATAATTGCATGTAGTTAAATCTCAACCTCATTTTCAGTTGTCACAGTACTGCCAGTTGAACAGAATTCAAGATACTTGGTTACTGGTCTAGAATGATTAGGAAACTGGGAAAAGTTACGTTGAAACTGAACTTTTTCTTTGAGAATTAAAACTTTTTTCGCGTTGGTTCTTTTCCCCACTTGAAAAATAAAAACAGTAAAAAACTATAGAAAGTAAAAAAACAAAACACCAAACCCAACCCAAAACTCTACTAAAAGTAAAAACTGCAGATTCTAAGTAAGTTCTAAAACTGTTCTTCCAGGTTGCCAACAAGTGATGGCAGTGCATCCAAAGGAAAACAGCAAACCAGTGAACCCGTACATATTTTAAAGAGATCTTTTGCCAGAACTGTCTCAGTGGTGAGTACTATCAAGAATCTTCTGTTTTCTGCAAGTTCAGACATGGTTAGGAAACTGAAAGATGTAGATGTGGAAATAATGATGGTTTTGTGCTTGCTTTCTCAAGCGGAAGTTAGGTACACTGATGGAATATTTTATTTTTTGACTTGTTCTGAAGATTTCTTTTTGGTGCTCAACACCAAATAGTTTATTTTGCTTTCTGAGGTACAACTTCGTGAAATTATTTACCACATACAATAATAATAGTAGAAACAAAACCTTTTAAATCCTCAGATTTTTTGTGAACTATCATGTGCTTCTGTTTAGTTTTCAAGTACTGTAAATGTCATATAGTGGCCATGGTCCTGCAGATCATAACTGTTTAGAAAGAAAGTGAAGACAGCCCTGATAATACTTTATGGCAAGAATGTATTATGTCAGAAGTCGGTGTTGCACTCTTCTGTAGATAAAGCAAGTAAAGTTTACTGAAAAATCTCCATTACAGGTGAATACATTTGTTCTTAAATAACTGAGAGGCTTCCACACATAATATTCTAATATAGCGTATAGATAGATTTTATTATGGTATTACAGTGAAGTGTCCCCTGAATTCTCAGGGGTTTTTTTTATTCTCAAGCAAATTAGTATTTGTGTGTTGCATGGTAGATGTGTATAGACATAAATGTGTTTTCATAATAAACATAGATATAGATGCTGTTTGCCTTTTGTCTAATACTGATACAGAACAGTCATTTCTTGGTTTTTAACACTTAATCTGTCTTCGGTATCCTTCATACCATGAAACAGGAATGCTTTGAATCTTTACTGAGCATTCTTCACTGGAGCTGGACAACACTGGTGCTGGGAGTTGAGGAACTTCGTGGGCTGAAGGGTTTCCAATACACTGCTACTCTTCTAGATTTAGAAAGGTTGCGTTTTGTGGGCACTTGCTGCCTGAGATTGCTGAGGGTCTACACCTGTGAAATATATCCAATATCAGGTATTCCTCTCAGTTCACTTGTTTCATATTTAGTAGCAAATAATGTACAGGACATTATGGTTTGATCTAAGTGTTCATGTAGGATATGATATAAAGTAGATTGGCTCAAATAGATGGTTTTATTGGAGCAATTAAAAGACTTGTCAGAAACAGGAAATTTTCAATTTTCTGCATAACTAAGTATCCTAGTACCACATGTTTACACTGTAACCTGTGTATCTTATAGTTAATTTCCTGTTTGACTTGTCAGTGGAGCTGTTTTGGACTATTTGTATCCGCTTTTTTTCCATTTCTGTACATAATGTTTGCTGTGGCGGTGAGCACAGTGTGAATTTGAAAGATTTTTTTTTTTTCATGCCTGTACTTCAACAATGCTCATTAAAACACAGTATATGTTATGAAAGATATGAAAACTGGGAGGTTTTAATGCTCGGGTTTCTTTGATAGAGTTTACCACCCTTTCATTGTTTTACTTTTTGAATTAACTTCTCTGAATGTAGATTCAACCACGTTGCTGAATTCCCAGTTCTTCTATTTGCATGTAAAATGTGCATTCTAACATGAAAATATTTCATTATTATGTATTTAATGCTTCTGTTTGTGTAATCTTCTAGCTACAGCTAAGGCAGTTGTGGAAGAAACCAGCAAACTAGCAGATTGCATTGGAAAAACTAGGACCTTGCTGAGAAAAATTTTATCTGAAGGAGTTGACCATTGCATGGTGAAGTTGGACAATGATCCGCAAGGATATCTTAGTCAGCCTCTCAGCCTGTTGGAAGCTGTTCTTCAGGAATGCCATAATACATTCACAGCTTGCTTCCATTCATTCTATCCAACGCCAGCTCTCCAGTGGGCATGTCTTTGTGACTTGCTGAACTGTTTGGACCAGGTACATTAAAAAGTAATATTACAGCTTAGCTTGTCCTTTTGCTCAAATTGAAGCCAAGTAATATTTGAAACTGTTACTAATTTTTTGCATTTATCCTGATTTGCAACTTGAGTTCCATTGTGTTTTGGATTGTTTTTTTAATGATTGGGTTTTGTCTCTGGTTTTGCTTGTTTGGGGTGTTATCTAAATGTAGTTCAATAAGAGCCTAGGAGCTTCGTCTTCTTTAGCTTTTATGATTCTCTGTCTGGCAGTGAAGAAAATTTGTGGTGCTGGCAACTGTCAGCACCTGCTTTTTCAGTGTTGAGGCCGTGCCTTTATATGTGCTTTCTCTTGCTGCATGTTGCCAAAGAGCATCCATGTGGTATTTTTATTGCTAATATTTGAGTAATTCCTCATTATTAAACAGTACAGCAGTGCTCTGATCCAGCCAAGTACATGAGAAGCAACTGGAAATACTCTTCTATAATCAAGAACTTTCTTCTTTTGCTTATTGTGAAATGAGCATCCCACATATAAGCAGTGTAGATGGTTGCTTGCATTGCTTGTGGCAAGATGAGTTTGCTGCTTTGCATGAAAATTCATTTAGCATATACAATTTCAAGGAAGAATCTTTTCTTTAGTGTATTACTCTAACTAAGTTGTTTAATTATAATTGTTAGTGATAAGAAAAGTCTTCAATGGATACCATAATTTTAAAAGTAATATTAGACGGGTTTATTATTTTAAAATATGCCAACCAAACATTTTAATTACTCCAGTTTTGAAGGTCTGAATTCAAGCTTATGAGAGAAGGTAATGTAAAATTCATAGAAAAGCTTTCTCTAAATTATTTTTATTAATTATGATAAAGCTGGAAAGTTCCTTTCAAAAGTAGTTTCTCTGTTGTTTCAGTGCAGTGGTGCCATCCTGTTAATTTCCTTTTATGTCTTTAGGATATCCAGGAAGCAAACTTCAAGACGTCCAGTAGCCGGCTCCTTGCTGCCGTCATGTCGGCTCTGTGCCACACCTCGGTGAAGCTGACCTCCATCTTCCCCATTGCCTACGATGGAGAGGCCTTGCTGCGCTCCATGGTTAAACAAGTCAGCACTGAGAACGACTCTGCTCTGGCCCACCGCTTCCCTCTTCTGGTTGCACACATGGAAAAGCTGAGTCAGGTTAGGATGCGTTCTGAAAATTTAATGATTTCTTTTACTTGGCAACAAAAAGCTGTTAGGTACCTGCAAGTTTTTGCTTGATAAAGATGTAATGAATTTGCCTAAGTGTTTTCTTTCTAAAAGGCTTCGTTCAGAAACTTATTGTTTTGTATGATTTTCAACATTTTGTCTGAAATATGCCGACTATTTCGTCTTTGGAGAATGTCTAAACAGTTCTTATCTTGGAATATTAAATTGGAAGAAATATCCTCTGGAGTAGTATTCTGTTGCATAGTGTTTTCTGCAGCAGTTTTTCAGTTTTTTCCTGTGATCACAAAGAGGAACGTGTAGATAGATTAGGTGTTTTGATTAAGATTCAACACAACTTTAGTAATAAAAAGTCATGTCCCAAACCGGAGTTTTTAAGGGGGTCAATAAGAGATTCCCAGTTCATACTGTTCTAGCAAAGATTATTAAACAATTTCCTAAGCAAGGCCTCTTTAATGCTGTATTGTTGCAGTTCTGTTATTTTAAAATGCATTTACAGGAATGAGAAAAGTAAAGATAGTAGTCAGGGAAAAGGGACTAGTAAACAGTATTCTTGATTTCGGAAGACAACAGAGGTGAGATAGTATGAAATTATGAATTATGGAAGAAAAATAAATAAAGGGTATTTGTAGAGTCTACCATTACCAGAAGTTTAGAGCAAAAGGTAAGGTCAGAAGTTTTCTGCTCTTCATAAAACACACAGTTAAGCTGGGGGACATACTCCTGTAGGCCATTATTGTGCTAAAAGCTTTCATGGACTTGGAAAGCACCTGTACAAATTAATGAAGGAAAAAACCAGCAGGCACTACTAAATGCAAATATAATATTTGTGTCTTGGACATAGCAGCCTTCTAATTGTAAAAGGTGGAAAAGTGTTCTGTATGGGTTTGCTTTGCCTGATTGTCTTCCATATTTGTTCACTACTTGGATATTTTTTGGCATACAAGGGGCTGAGAAAGATAAACCTTGGATTTTCATCAGCTTTGTTTTTATTTTTCTTATCAGAAATTATTTTCAGCATTGGTAACTGTTATAAGAAGCAGTGGATGTCACTGCTAGGCAGAAGACACAATAGATGCCTAAGGATTTGTTTCATAGTCTTCACTCAGCAAAGAACAACTGTGTTTATAATCATCCCACCACTGGTTTTGTCTTACCTCTTTGCATAGAAGATTCTTTTTGCTAGCACCAAAACAATAAAGCTTCCAAGTTTCTTTTTTAGACACTGCAGAAGAAAATTATATGAACAGTTTCAAACGTAGCTATATATCCACTGTGTTTTAATGTATGCTTTTAAAGCCGATAGGTTTTATGGCAATAGAGTATATAAAGAGGAGACCCCTCCTGGGAAGGACATCTGTATATGGTATCTTCCAGTGCAATAAAAGACTTGTCACCACCTCATTCAGGAAATTAAAGACATTAATCAATTCTTTTGACAAAGGAATACATACTCTGATAGCTTTGAGAATTTTAATTTTTTTCCACCTTCTAGACATTTCTTATCTTTATGAAGTCACAGATATTTCAATTGCCTAATACTTACAATATGTGAAAGTTTGTGTTTTGATTTTTTTAATAACCATGTCATTTGTCATTGTTTTTGTTCACATTACAGAGTGAAGAAAATGTTTCAGGGATGACAAGCTTTCGGGAAGTGCTGGAAAAGATGTTGGTCATTGTTGTTTTACCAGTACGGAACAGCCTTAGAAGAGAAAATGAACTTTTCTCTTCACATCTGGTTTCTAATACCTGTGGGTTGCTTGCTAGTATTGTGAGTGAGCTTACAGCATCAGCATTAGGATCTGAGGTAAAGCTGCTCTAAAACAATTTTTAAAAGTTTTTCAGGACAAACATACTAAGAATGTGATACAGGCTGGGATGGGTATTTTATAGGTGTTCAGGTTTTTCAGAGATTCTGGAATTCTCTGTTTTGAGTAGTGCAGATGTTTTGCATAAATTTAAGAGCATATATTCACTGTATTAGGGAAGTACTGTTGATAATTAGCTACTTCATTAGTGCTGCAGAATACTGCAGATTATTTTAAAAATGGCAAGTTTTTTGAGTACTTTGCTTTTTGCCTGCATATTTGTGTACATATACAATTATTTCAGGAGGCTATAACTTTAAGTGACAGAAAAGTATTTGACTTTGTTAAAGGCATGTTACTGTCTCTGTGCTATCAACAGGTTTTCTCATAGAAAGAATCAAGCTTTTGATAACATCTTGATTCAGGATGTTTTTACCGTTATGTAACATCTGTTCTTCCCTCTCTTAATCTTGACTGTACCTAAGGCAGAAACACCTAACCTTTCTTTTAGTACAGCCAATCTGTATTTTTTGCTTATTCATCCTATTAAATATATATTTAAATACTTTAAAAAACCGAGTTGGATTCCTAATTATTCCTAGTTAATTTCTAATTATCAGAAATACTTTCTTTTTTCTTTGTAGTCAATATTAACTAGAAGGCTTAGTAGTGGCATCTTCTGGGGTTTATGAGTTGACTTTGAAAATTTACCTGGTTGAAAAATCTGATCGTTTAATTCACTTAACTTTGCTTTATTAAAGTTGTCTAACATTTAGCACTTAATATTTTCTGACAACTGTATTTAACTTTCTACAGGTTGATGGGCTGAATTCTCTCCATTCTGTCAAATTCACTCCGAACCGATTCACTAAAACAAGTCAGGGAAGAAGCTGGAATACTGGGAATGGATCCCCTGATGCAATATGTTTCTCTGTTGACAAACCTGGTGTAGTTGTAGTAGGATTTTCTGTTTATGGTGGAGGAGGAATTCATGAGTATGAGTTGGAGGTATTAGTTGATGATGTAAGTACTGCATTTTGGAAAACAATTTGAACAAAACTAACCTCAGATTTTTTTTAGAGTATGTTTTACAATGTGATATTTTCATATTCAGTCTAGGCTACCAGTAAAACAGTGCACTGGTAGTAGGGCTTTTTGCTTGTGGTGAAGATTTTTGTTACCACAAGCTTCATACCATATCTAATAGGGTCCTTATCTTTGTTATTGTCTTGAACTCTTCCTTATTACAAGTAATGCTTGAAGTATCAGGGGCTTTTCACTTTCTGGAGCTAAATGTAAATTAGTACCAGTTACCTCTCTGTAAACCATGAATGAAAATAAGAAATGGGGTTATAACCAAAAACTGAAGAAAAGAGTAATAGCCTATGAGCATGATCAGACTGTACCTGCAGATGTTTCATGTGCTGTTGATATACTCTCTTAGAAGCAGCATAAAACTGTGTTGTAGGTTCTTGTAATGAAGCAAAACTTCTTTTACGCATAGTTGTTGAGTATAACTGATGATTCTGATCTCTTCCAAAGGACAAGTGTAGGTTACTATGGGAAATGAACCTTTCTGCTCAGTAATTTCCAGTTTAGGGGAAAGGCTCTGTTGACTCTGAACAGGTTTTTCATCTTTTGTTTGTAATGCCATGTGTAAAAATTTGAATGCAATGAAACGTAAGTTGCACAATTGCATGTGTCATGTATTTACATTATAAACATATTAAAATTAATTTGTTTCTTTGAATCAGAGTGATCATACTGGAGATGCAGCTCATTCTCATAGATGGACATCTTTAGAATTGGTTAAAGGAACTTACACCACAGATGATTCTCCCAGTGACATAGCTGAAATCAGACTTGACAAAGTTGTGCCACTGAAGGTAAGTAAAATAAAAGCACATCTGAAGGTTGTCATACAATTTTTTTAGGTAACAAAATTGAAATGGTCAATGTAAATTGTTTGGGGTTTTGGGTGCACATTCACAAGTTGATCTAGACATGTGTGCTTCATAAAGTCTCAGTTTTAACGTATAAACTAAAAGTTCCAAATCCTGTCAGCTAGAAGAAATTAGATTCCAGTTTTTATAAGTGCATATGATAGATTGTAGTTGCCTAGTAATTTTAGAATATTTTTGGAAGTGCAACTTTTTTATGCAACTTGATAGTTTATTTTCTTAGCTATCTGCTTACTCTTCAAGTAATTAGTAGTAATTTAAGTTATGGTCTGTGGTTTGGGATCATGGAGCAGCTCTGATTTTTGTTAAATGCTGGATCTTTTTTGTTTAATTTCATTTGTACAGTGCTTTGAAGGACTTTTCAGACTCCCAGCATTAATGTAAAATAACTTTAATATACCATGAAACCTCTTAGTTTATACTGCGACCTATTTTTGCTCTCCTTTCTAAGGAAAATGTGAAATATGCAGTTCGTTTGAGGAATTATGGAAGCCGGACTGCCAATGGAGATGGTGGAATGACCACAGTTCAATGTCCAGATGGTGTAACGTTTACATTCAGTACCTGTAGTCTGAGCAGTAATGGCACCAACCAAACACGAGGACAAATCCCGCAGATCCTCTATTACAGGTTTGTGTGTTGTAATGATTCCTTTCTAAGAAAAGTGAACATAACCATCACAATGCTATTACATCACATCTGTTTTTAAGAAGTGATAGAAATAAATGCATCCAGAGTGTGTTTGTGATGCCTCTTACAGTCTTGGTTTAGGTTCTCTGTTTTTTTTATTTGACAAATAATGTGATGGGTGACTTCTTACAAGGTCCTTTGTTTACAACATTAAAGCTCAAAATATAAGGAATTAGTAAGATACACTATTTCTGTTTCTGTGTTTTCTATACCATAAGAGATAGCTGAGATGGCATGTTTATCTCTCCAATTTATTCAGTTCTTCAGTTTCCAAAAATAATTGCATCAAGTAGTGAAGCAAGGTCTGTTTATATAGGAACTGTCTCCTCTCTTACTTAGAGTTGAAAGGTATAAAAAAAGAAATTGCAATTGCCTGAAGAAAATCAGCTGAAACAGCTGACTGTCCTGCAGGGGAGCTTTACTTGAGGCTTTCAGGATGACAGTAGGAATTCGCTTGTGGTAATTTCTTTGCAGAAAGCATTGCTTTTTGTTTGAGGTGCTTACTCTGACTTGTATAAAGACATGATTTTCAAACTGGCAGTACAAGACTGATCAACAGAAGATGAAAGGAATAAAAAGATCAATTAATAATAATTTACTTTTATCTTTGATTGTGTAAAAAGTACCTACATAATAAAAGATGTAGAAGATATGAAAAAGTAATAAATACTACACCAACTGATGTATTTTAGATTAACAAGCACATGAACATGTTGCTCTTCAGAAGGTTTTAAAGAGGGTAAAATATGAAGAAGTAAAGTTGCCAGCAAAATTACAGTAATAGTATATTTGAAGATACAGGATAGCTCTAAACTACCTTAAAACATGAGATTGTGCTCAAAGATCCAGCTTGTCAGTAAAAACCGTAATTGCTTATTAAAGAATGGAATTGCAGTGGTGCAGATCACGGTACTTTAATTGAGTTAGCCTCCTGGAATCTTGGACTTTATTATGAAGTATCATAATTGGAAAGTATCATTACGTAAGAAGGATGAAAGACATGGAAAACATCTATTTTCACTCCTAGATTGTCTCCTTTTATACAGGTGAAAGAGAAAATTAAACAGAAATAACAATTTATTTGATTTCAGGAAAGCAAAGAACATAATTTCAGTAATGGAAACTTCAAGGGATTCTAGCAATGATAAATTAACATATGAAAAAACCCCACACCAAAGTCCTGTCTTCAGATCAGAACCGTCTCAGGTTTTTTTGTTTCAACTGGTAGAATTCAAAGAAGCTTTTGAGAGACTAGTGGTATAATTTGGAACTGTTACAGAGTAAATTGTGTTGAAAAAACTGCAGCTGCTGTGCTGTAATCACAATGTCTCTTGTAGTTTGCATGGACAACATAAATCTAATGTTATCTGATGCATTACCATGGTTATAGACTTAGTTTGAAGACTCACTGTTTGATATATAATGATTTGAAGTTTTGATTTGCCTACAGCAGAGAGACAAATGTTCAGTCAACTATTACAGAATAGCTTGTAAAAGTCACACTCCATTTTGTTTGGAGGATGCTGAGATATCAATAGAATTGTTTCTTAGGCATATGCAAAGAAAGGCCACATACAGAAGTTAAAACACTTTTGGTAAGAGCAGAAGGTTTTTGGAGGGATTTGTTGGAAAAGTACTCAGTTGAACTGCACCTACCATCAGTGGCTAAAAAATTGAAACGAAAAAGGCTTGAGTATATCAGCAAAGCTACAATTCTAGGACACTTTGAAAAAACATAATCTTTTTGTAAGAGTGGTTGATTCACATCACAGAAGGAGATATATCCTTGTTCACTGACCTGCTCAAAGTAAAATTTCTGAACGTTCTGAGGTGCTAGTCCTGAAATAATATACTGGACAAACATAAGAGACCCAAAAGAGAATGGTAGATTTTGTTTTACATGTTGACTAAGTGATTTTATTTCTCTGTGCCAAGGCTTAATCACTATCATATTTATGGCTTGAATTAGTTAATAATTGTCATTTGATAGCTTTGAAAAAGCAAATTGAATTTTACTGAAATGGTTTCATGCATAATGTTGTTTAGGAGAGCCTAATTTGACATACAGAGTGGATTTAAAACAAAGAACTATTTGTTAAGGGTAAGCCCAAGATTTTATTTCAAAGCCATAATTAATCTTTGTCTCTTATGAAAATGCAGAAATATCCATTAAGAAAGTTTTACTTGTTTCTGTGAAGCATTTAATATTGCTCTGTTTTTACCAAGACAGGCAACTGCCTTTGAAAGAGCGTAGCAATTAATACATTCCTGTGGTTTGAAAGGCATCTAGAGAAAAGAAACATTTCAGAAAAATGCTTTTTGTACTTTTGCAAAGGACTAACAGTGAGACATTTCCTCCAAAATATCCTCCGTGGTTTCTTTGTGTTTTTTAATTGCTTTATCATAAATTGTTTTGCTTATTCTATGCCAAAAATTAGTCAGTAATTTTTTAATGTAATTTTGTGTTTGTGTACTTAACTTTAATCTGCTATCCAGGAGTGAGTATGATGGAGATCTGCAGTCACAGCTGTTGAACAAAGCTAATGAAGAAGACAAAAACTGTAGCAGGGCTCTTTCTGTCGTGAGTGCTGTTGTGCGAGCAGCCAAAGACTTGTTGCACAGAGCTCTTGCTGTAGATGGTAAGGCTTGAGAAAATTTACTTTTCAAAACTTTTTGCTTTGCTAGCAAGCCATAATAGTAGAATACCATCTGAATACAAAAGCTGTGATGTTTCTTTTTTGCTTTCCAAATATTTTTCTAATTTTTTGCTATAAAACTCACTTTGAAGGGCTGGGAGGACTGTTGTGGTAACTTTTATACTGTAGAAAATATGAACACAGCTTCACAAAATGGCAAAGAATGCAATAAAATGCTCTAAGAGAAGGCCATTTTTCAACAGAGAACTATATATAATGATATATTTATCTTGGGTGGACTTGGCAGACTCAGAATTCAACAGTGCCTAAATAATGAAAACAATTTGAAGTAAAAATAGTCTAGGAAATAGAAATTTAACTCACAAGGGGCAAACCAGAAAAATGTGTTTTGAACCATAGCATGTTTATTAATAATGCCTCTGTTCTAATTATCTTTATTTAGCTGAAGACATTCCAGAATTACTCAGCTCTTCCAGTCTCTTTTCAATGCTGCTTCCCCTCATCATAGCCTACATAGGACCAGTAGCAGCAGCTATTCCCAAGGTATGCTCTTCAACAGAAATTACTGAAGAAATGTATGAATGTTAGGCAAGCAAAAAGTTTACTCTGAAAATTGAACATCTTGATTTCTTACTATTTTGTGAATTAGTGGTTTATATTTGATAACATGAGTCATGAATTTTCCACGAGTCAAGAATTTAAAAAACATGAAATTATCTTTTTTTTTAACTTCAATTGAAAACATGATTAAAAAATACCTTAAGGAAGCAGAGAAATGTGACTGGCTTTAGTAGTAGGAAAAGATAAGGAATGAGAAGAATGTAATTTACAACTCATTTATGACCATTGGTGGGATGAAATGGTTTTTTTTGTTACATAAATTTTATTTTTACAGTAAAGGGCAAAAGCATGTGCTCATTAAATTAAGATTATTTCTGTCAAATTTAGAGTTTGAAAGATGTCGGCTATAAATAAAAGAATTTTTTTTCCAGTGCCATGGCATTTCTTACATGTGCCTGGTCTAGGACACTCTTGATATCTGTTATTAGATCTACAAATGTCAGTAATCATTAGCTAGTAGACACTATTGGCTTTTATTGCTTTTTCATGAGCTCTAACACGTTTTCTGACTTCTTTTAAAAGGGGGAGGAAATAGAACTGACCACTTAAAATCTAGCAGACTTGTCATGAAAGATAGTGTCAGATTTTGGTTACATTGTTTCTTCATGGAACTGAGATTTGAAACAACCAAGTGGTGTGTTGCAGAAGTGTTCCTCTGCTTAGAAAATGTAGCGAAGATTATGGGGAACAGTGTGATGCTTAAAGTTTCATGCATTAAAATATGCTGAATATTTGAAAATGCCCCAGTATTAATATAGTTATAAAGTATAACTGAATTATGACTTTAGTATGGTATTTACTTTCTGTGAACTTGTGCTTACTGTTTGTTAATGTTCAAGCTTTTAGTAGAAGGTATTTTAGGGAAAGGATGTCACAGTTATATACAGATTCTTGTTTCAGCTTTGGCAAGTCTCCAGGAGGAGATTAACGTACTTGTTTTTTTTCTGTCAGGATTGTGTAGGTGCAGAATTGCAAGATGACTGAATGAATTGTTATTAGGGATATTCTGAGAATGTTCAAACAACCACTGAAGAGAAATGGAAGTATTAGAGTATTGTTTTCACCAAGTTTTAATACTTTGTACTAACGCATGTGGTGTCCTGTTACAGGTTGCTGTTGAGGTCTTTGGCCTGGTCCAACAGCTACTTCCTTCTGTGGCAGTTCTGAATCAGAAATACGCCCCTCCAGCTTTTAACCCAAATCAGTCTACAGACAGCACCACTGGAAACCAGCCAGAGCAAGGGCTTTCAGCTTGTACTACCTCCAATCACTATGCTGTTGTAGAAAGTGAGCATCCCTATAAACCTGCCTCTGTTACACACTATAAGGTAAGCACCATTTTTAAGTGCACATGCTGCTTCTTAAAAGCTTTACACATGAGTTTTCTTTAGTCAGCATTTGCTATCTGAAGAATTGTTACTCTGGATGATAATTAATACTGTCTAATATAGAAAACAGTTCCTTATAGTGTTGCTGTGCTGCTTTCTGGACAAAACTCTACATCAAGTGTAGTGGAAAATAGTGGAGTTTTAACCCCTTAATTCAGGTATCTGTTCTGAGTTCCTAAATTTGCATAGTCTTAGATTTTTTTACTGTCATACAGAGCTTCTTTGCTCTAACTGTGCAGATTGGAGAAGTTCAAAGTCTTTACATATAGAGTATATAATCACATATCAGACTTTCTTACCTAATGCTAAAACAATGTTTTGTAAAAATGCCTAAAGTCAATTCTAGTAAAATTAACATCCAGAAGTAGTAAACCTATAGTCAAGAGCCTGAACAGGACATTATTATTCCACTGTTCCAATGCTTGTCCTGTGAGACAGCAAGACATCCACTGCAGAAAATGTGGTTACCATGTGATCATCCTGATGCAGTAATGCTTACCTTTGTCCTAAAAGTTTATGGAACATGTCTAAAGCCTTGAGTTTAGTAGTTACTGCATTTGAATTTCTGTAGCTATATACTGTTGTACTGCAGGCCACATTTACGAGTGGGATTCAGCTGCTCTGTACTTTTCTGGGATTGCACAAAACAGATGTTCATTATGTTTGTTGAAGTTTGAGTTTGAAAAAGGTATCTGAGAGTCCAATGTTTGTAGTAGGCTGTGGTTGTTTTGTTTAATGAACCTGTACAGAATTCTTAAAAACAATCACAAGTGGTGCCAGTGCAAATACTTAATCAGAATATTAAGTTATAATACAGGATTCTAATTGAGTAAAGTGCAAAGCATTTCAGGTGTACATGAATTTCAAATAATAAATTAGGTTGATGTTAATTTATCAAAACAATTGTGCAGAATTACGTAATTAAATCACTTTTGTAGACTAAATTAGAGTTAAGGAAAGCTACAACAAGTAGTTGTTGTACCAAATGGAAATGAAGAAGTAAATATAAAAAAAGCCCAAGAACACCAAAAGCTTGGACATAATTAAACTATTGCTCTGTTTTAGGTGACTTTTCCTGAATGTGTCAGGTGGATAACAATAGAGTTTGACACTCAGTGTGGCACCGCTCAGTCAGAGGATGTTCTTCGTTTACTAATTCCTGTCAGAATTGCACAGAGCCTGGGATTTGGACCAAAGCATACCTCTGTTCATGAAAACCTTAATTCATGGATAGAACTGAAGAAATTTTCTGGATCTTCAGGATGGCCTACCATGGTGTTAGTATTGCCAGGTAATACATAGATACTGATGTAATTACTAGTAGTGTGAGTTACTACAATAGTTAAAGGAAGTTTGAGTTTTCTGCAGAATTACCTTGGCAAACAAAGTTAAAGGGTCTTTATCCAAGCTGGCAAGTTAATTATGTCTGTAATAGGTTTCTTGCTTGAAGTATTGATCTGCTTTTTTTCCAATAGTTTTAATTCACATTTTACATACAAAGGCTGGGTTTCATGTATACTTATGTAAAAGAAACACACAAAAAGAGGAGGAATGTATTATTTATTTAATTTATCCTTTTACTTCTTTAAGGGAATGAAGCTCTTTTTTCTCTGGAGACTGCATCAGACTATGTGAAAGATGAAAAAGCTTGTTTTTATGGTTTCAAATGTTATGCAATTGGATATGAATTTAGTCCAGGAAATGACGAGGTAAGCGAAGAAGTGAGATAGTTATAATGGTTGCACCTAACAAATCTCCTAATAAATGCACCTAATAAATTTTTTGAGGGTAAAAAAACTTTTATTTCCACTTATGACTAAGTGACATTAGCAAAATATTTTTAGATTATTTTATAGAAGTTCTAACATTTTTTGTTAAAGACATTATTCATTTGGAATTCTTTAATCAAGATATTATTGAAATGGCTTTTTGCATGGTTTGTGGCACTTTGCAAAAATCATAGTGTAGTTTTATCTTGTGTGTAGGATATAAGATTTCCTGAAATTTTGGCCTACTCTTGCATCAGAGATCCAAAGGTGTGGAGCTTTCTACTGTCACTGCCTATTGAATGCCATGCGTTATTTTCCAGTGCTCACTTTCACCAGAACGCTCAGACTCCTTGGAAATGCTGTGCACATTTAGGCTACCTCAGGTTTTACCCAGTGGTCTCCTCATTTTGCCTTTAAGGACATGAGTCATTTCCACCATTTATTGCAAAGGGAAGATCAAATTTCTTCATGTCCTTGAACGAATTCTTTCTTTTGGCTTATTTTAAGAGATTACTGAAAACACTTAATATGTTTTATATTAAATCCAGAAAAATAAGTCTTCCCTTATCCTGGGAGTCTTTGGGCCTGTTGCTTCATGTGGCAAGGTCTGCTTCTTCCTTACACTATAGCCCTCACAGAAGATTTACCTCATCTTATTCCTGGATTTTGCTCAAGCTAAATCATGTCTTCAGATTTTCAGAATGTCAAGTTCTTCAGAATTTCTTTACATATCAGATAAGAAAACATATCATAAGATTATTATCTATGGTGGTTCCACTGGTTTTCAGCAAAATCAGTTTTATAATTCCTACAGATGATCTAATTAGTGTGTGTTTGAATAGAAATAACTTTTGCTTGAGCAAACAAACTGTGTAGATTGATATGTCATTCTTTTTCTTTAAAGCACTTACAGACATAGCTGCTGGCATGTTTTGAATGCTCAGTGCTAAAACATGCCAGCCAATACCTTAAGTCTGTCATCTAAAGAAACGTTTTAAGTAATTGTTTTCAAACATACCTTTTTATTCTAAAAATTTTGGAGCACTGTCCTATGTCACAGCAAAACATGGCAGTAGCTGTATGACAAGCTTGACAAGCATTGTTGAGAAGCTTCAAACTGGGACAACAGTTTTTCTTAAGATAAAACATTATCAGGAAAATGTATTTATTGTCCTATTTTCTGAGACACTAATTTTGTTTTACTTTTCTTTAATTTGAAGGGTATTATTCAGCTGGAGAAAGAACTGGCAAATTTAGGAGGATCATGTGCAGCAGCTTTGATGAAGAAAGATTTAGCGCTTCCTATAGGTAAGAACATACTTCATTATTTCATCATTGTCCATGTTTTCTGAATTAGTAGTACATTTAAATCTTACTTTTGCTTTTAATTAGAGATAATAATACAAAATTGAGTCTTCAAACTGAATTAATCAAACAAGTTGGCAGTATTTTCTGCTTACCATTATCCCTTTGTGTGCTTATGGGGAGGTGGGAGACCTGGTCATTTAAATTTGAATGAACTCACCCCATCCACAGGTAGTGTATGACTGTATGAACTGTGTCCCACAGTTTCCTCGTGGTACTTCATAAATGTGCAGGTATCATCTTTGTATTTCTTTCACTGTTTTTTTTCTCCCACACTCTACACCTCTCTGTAGGAAAAAATACCTGCAGCATTGAATTGCAAAATTTAAAATTATAGTTTTAAAGTTGAAGCTGACCATTTCATCTGTAGACCTTATCGCTAAAAATATTTCTACTGTAGCTTTTTTTTTACAATTAGAAACCACATACTTTTACAGCAGATGCTGCAAATCAAGGTTTATAGTAACCCAACTGCAATTTAAAATGTAAGAAAAAATTAGTTTGTGGAAATTAATGGATATGGAGATGGAATTAGGACTTCTAATGATGTGGCCATATTATGAGTAATACAATTTCTCTTAAAAATAGCATCAGCATATACAAAAAACAGGCTCATATCTCTCTCAAGATATCCCTCTGATCATTTTAATTTAGGAGCACAAATCAAAGCTCAGATACTGTTACACTGGAAAAGTGGATTAATGAGCAGGAGAGCATTGATCAGTGTGGAGTTACAATCACAAAACCTACTTTGTATTTTTAATCCAATATTTTGCTTGTGTATTTGGATTGTTTAAAAATTACTTGCTTTATGTTGTAAGGAGGCACCTCAATTGCACTAGTAGATCTGTATTTCACTCTCCAAAGTACAGGCAATTCTACAGGTTAAATAGTGCCCTCATCTCTTATTCCTCAAGCTCCTTAGTTCTGTTGACTCCTCTTAGTTTTGCTGGTATTCTATGCAACAACAACAAAAAGATTGAAATCCTCGTAACTTAATCTCCCATGTTTTACAACACTTTGTTCTTCTCTCTTGGGAGCTTTTTATGTTTGTTGTGTTTAAATGCCTAAAATAAAAAGGGTGATGCATAGATTGGCCTTATGCTATCCCATAGAAATTTGAAATAAAATATGCAGTTAAGTTACCTGTGCAGTCACAGCTGTGTGTAAAAGTGGCTGTGTATGGTCTGCAAGAGAGGAGGGATAGGTGCATTGCCTCCAAGGAGTTTCCTGATTACTGATCTAATGGCAAGTGATTTGTCTGACTGTTTATCTAACATCAGCTCAAGAACTTCAACCAAGTCTCTTAATGTTGCTGGTAAGTTTACAGTGCTTGTGCTATATAAGTGTATTGTTTCTCTACAAGACCACTGGACCCTCTGAGTAAACAAAACTGGTGAATTATAGTCAACAGTGGTAGTATTTGCAAATGGAAACTACTGTGCAGCCTTTTAAAATTATTTTCAGTTGTGTGTAATCTTGTTTTGAGTGTTGTGCTTGGTGTCTCAAAAAACACTGTGGCAGAAAAAGAGGTAAAGCTGTGGTTTTCTAGAGCAACATTTAAATGCCTTAAATGCCTTTTTCTGCATCCTAGGTAATGTGTCTTCTACCTTTTGCTGCAAATGAAATGGTTCTTTAATACTGTCATTCCTGTCAGTATGATGTCAGAGCCCTGTCATCTTACTTGTGGAAGCGTGTCCCTTAAGAAATGATAGTACATAGAATAATAGAGTCAATAATCATATAAAAGATTTTCTTGTAATGCATACACACAGGAAGGCCATTTTTAGAAGACTTTTCATACTTGTTGTAATTTCTACAGTTTTACTTCTTAGTAGTTGTTGTGGTGGGTATATCCAGTGTGCAAGTAGTAAAATATTTGTGGGAGTATTCCTCTAGAAATATTAGGAAGAAAAGTGTTTTGAAGGTCCTAACAAGGTTAAATCTATTTTGCTCCAAAGGAAGATGGACCAGAAAGTGATTTCTTCACATATTAGGAAAACTATCTTTGGGAGTTAACACCCAAACACTGTTCAAGTTACCATGTTCAAAAGGTCGTTCTTCCTCCTTGCCAGTTCAAGACTTAAATTTAATATAGTTCAAAAAAAGAAAGAGATCTGGTCTATGACCAAGATCTGACTTTAAACAGCAGTGTGAAATTGGTTGATGTATTTTGTATTATTAAATTCTTAATTGTATCGAATCTGGTAGAAGTTTATTTCTGAGGGCAGTTTTTAGATGTCTTTATTTTTTTTGAATTTTAAATATTGCCTTGGGACTTGATTTTTCTTATTTCTCTTTCTTCTGACTAGTAGAATTGCCTGACATGTTTTTAGAAGAGAGTAGAAATATTATAACCTTATCTGTTTCACTCTTCTGTTAAAAGACTGTGTTTGGCAATTCTGGTCATCCTGGAATCAGACTTTTGAGTTGTATTTGTGAGAAAGAAATACTGTGTAATAGTATGTATTTGAGCTTTGTATTTTAGGAGGAATCATAATTGATAAAATTGTGCAGAATTTATCAGGTTTTCAAATAATTTTACAAAGGTAAGCTCTTAAAAGGGAGCAGCTGTTGCATACTTTGAGATGCTGCTTCCCATAAACCATCTTGACCTCTCAAAATCTTTCTGAAAGTATCTAGTCACATCCAAAGACTTGCCATACATACTGTCTTGGAGATAAAAAGATAAGCACCAAATTTTTGTTCTATGTAACTTACATTGTTCATTTGTGTGTGCACTGAACTACACAATACTGCATGTTTACTGTGTTGTTTGAAAATATTGATATTCCAGCTGCTGATAGAACAGTATGACACATCATTATGCAAACTTGAAATTTGTAATATAAAAGGCTTCACCAAACAGAATTGAATCTCATATTCTGTAATATGTAGATAACTGCCAATATAACTGTTATATTTTTCCAGCAGGCAGTGAGTTTGAAGAGGATCTTGAGATACTTGAAGAGGCTGCCTTACAGGTATGCTGCAGCTTTTTATCCATTGCAATGTACTTGAGCATATTATTGCATTGAAACTGACTGCTACAGAAGAAAATAATTTGTAAGGCTTTTATTGTAAAATGGAATCCAGTTTATTATGTAACAGTTTAAGAAAATAATATAGAATTTTAGTATTTACATGAAACCATTTTTTATCATGAATCTACTTGGAAAAAATGCATGGAACGTCACATAGAACATAAGATGACAGAGTATTTCAAAATATCTGTTTGGCTGAAGTTGCAGTATTTGGCAAGTTTTAAATGTTACCAAGATCAGTCTTTTACATGTCTTTGTAATTAGAGAAATAAAATCACTTTTTCAGCTGAGCAGTGATGTTAATCAAGTCCCAGATAATATGATTATACTTGTTCTGGTTTGCTGATGGCCTTTTGTTGAGTACAATGGGAGCTAATGCTGAATCTCCCTCAACTCAAGGTCATTTAACCTCTTTTGGCATAAATTATTGTTTAATAGACTGAGATGGCTTTTTTAAAGATTTTATCAGAGTAAAGTGTATTCTTCTTGAATGGTTTTAAATGCCCAAAATATTTTTACCAATTGTGTCGTGTTATGGAAAATGTGAACATGTTACTGAAAAGCTGTTCTATGTCTCTGTTTTCACCCCCAACCTCTGCCAAAAAAAAAAAAAAAAAGGTCTGCAAAGCTCACTCAGGCATTCTTGGGAAAGGCTTGGCACTATCTCACTCACCAACGATTTTGGAAGCTCTCGAAGGAAGTCTTCCACTGCAGGTACAAAGCAACGAGCAGTCGTTTCTGGAAGATTTCATTGCGTGTGTACCGGGATCAAGTGGTGGACGACTTGCAAGGTAAAACTGCACTGTTGCTTGTCCTTTTAACTGGCTATAGAACTGTCAGAATTATTATAAATGTTAGTTAATAAAGCTATTTGGCTGTATTGTTTCCATTAATACATTAGTTAAAACCATGTAGGCGTTCAGATGTTCTGTGTCTTTTCTTAGCTCTGTGTCACATTTGTACAGAGTAAGAATTTGTCTTTTGGAGGCTGTAAGAGATTTTAATATTAGGTGGTTTTCTTTGCTGTAGGTGGCTGCAGCCAGATTCATATGCTGATCCTCAAAAAACATCCTTGATTTTGAATAAGGATGACATCCGATGTGGTTGGCCAACTGTTATTACAGTACAAACAAAAGACCAGTATGGGGATGTTGTTCACGTTCCTAATATGAAGGTAATTATTGTGATCTTGGCTGTTCGGCTTAACTTTGCTGTCTTTTAGTTTTTATTGTAGGTATTCCATAGAATACTCTTGTGTAGGACAGAAAGTGGCATTCATAAATTCATTATAGTCAGACTTTCTTACCTCTAAATCCACAACTTCCAAATTCTGTATAATGCCAGCACCATTTAATGAAATTTATAACTTGCCTGTAATTAACTACACATGTGTAGCTGCAGAAATAATCAGTCATAAGTGAGGTGTGATAATGTATTAGAGTGACAAGAATCCGTTTTTTAATTTGTAAGCCAGGAAAGAGTATTATAAACCATAGACTTTGTGATGGGAAAAAAGAATCAGAAGCACATTGATGGACCATGATATAGTTACTTCATTTTAGACTAGAACAATACTCTTCCCTTTTCTGTTTCTAATACTTGGAAGTTCCTGTAGTCCTTGCAGTTAATAACTGGCAAGGACAGGTGTTCCTGTGTTTGCCTTCAGCCTCTTCAGTTAACCACTGTTTTTCAGTACTGGAAAGGAAGTGTCCTTGACAGCCTCAGGTAGAGTTAGAAGAATTTTGCACATTTTGGAGTAAAACCTATGTGGAATGTATAGAAGTAGACTGCTTGATTTGAAGTAGTAAAGCGATGCAAACAAAAAAACCACAAAATGGTTTTCATATAGTTCTAATAAATTAGGTTACTTCGGTGTTTTAAAGCCCACTACTACTGTGGAGTAGTTGGTTTTGTTCAAGCCCAAGTGTAGATGAAATACCTTTTACAAAGGTGTGATTCCTGTGACAAAAGCTCCAAATCTCTTCTCTGTATATGATGTAATAGTTGAGAGTTTTCTTACAGTGAGCTGTAAACCTAATAATGAGCAGCAGTTCTACAACAGTAACACAAGAATCAACTTAGTCATAAACACTGCTTGAGTGAAACTTGTGTGATTGCTGACTTAAATTAGTGACAGAACAAGTGGAAGACTCTCAGTAGTGATTTTATCCTATCAATTAGGAAAAGGATATGTCAAAATAGGATAAAAATTATTGCTGGTTTTATTATTTAATTACTGTTCACAAATGTATTAAAATGACAAAAATCTGAATGTAATTTAATCATTCTTCTGGACTCATTCAGTGTGCAATGCAGTGATGTAACTTTTGGTAAATTAAGTCAAGTTTTGGTAAAACTGTGTGTGAAAACTGCAGTATTTAAACATCTGCACTTTATTGCAGATTTCAGACGAGTAACACTTATTTTCCAGGTAGTCTGTCTGTCTTTCTCAGAGAATTGTGTACTGCTAGCTGTTACCTGCACTCATGGAGATCCATGCTACCTCTGGGGGGAAAAGTCAGTTAAAACATGCATTGAAGAGCACAGTATAAATGTGCAGTGCTGGTTGTGAGGTGGCAGAGCCAGCCAGGATCCAATCTGGCCATTGCTGATCCGGATGTAGTGATCATGATGATCTACTCTGAAATCTGTGCACTCACTTGGAAGGCTCTCTTTCTCCTTTGTTGCACTTTTCCATTCTGGGAAAACTTCCCTAGGCATATCAAACTGTGTGCTGCTACCCAGGGAGTGCTCTGGGACTGTGACTGATGGTGTGCCAAGTCAGTTGGGTGCTTCTCCCCTGCCCATTGGCATCTTTCCAAGATGCTGTGCTTGGCCTTGGAGGTTAAGTGTAGATACATTGGGTTTTGACACAGCTGGATTTACAGGGAGGGCTCTAAGCGCTTTGTCGCTGGACTGCATCACATTCAAAAGAATGTGTGTGTGTTTCCTCACTAAATCATATTCCCTCTTCCACATCTTATTACAGGTAGAAGTCAAAGCTATTCCTGTTTCTCAGAAAAAAACATCTTTGCAACAAGAACAAGTTAAAAAAGTGCAGCGGGTACCAGGGAGTCCTGCAACAGCCATTTCCCCTAGCAGTGATATGACTTTTGGAGGGCTTCCTTCACCAAAACTGGATTCCTCCTATGAGCCAATGATAGTAAAAGAAGCTCGGTATATTGCTATTACAATGATGAAGGTAAGTTAGTGCAATTTTGGCAATATAACTACAGAATTCACCTCTCAAGTTTGTAAAGGTATGCAACAGAGAAGGAAAAATGTGTATTTATTTTTGGTCCCCGTCTGAAAATATATTCAATGCAAATTACTTTGATGAAATATTAGTTCAGCGTTAAACTAAATACATCAAAAGAGCCAATTGCTTAAACTCTAAAGCAGTTAGATTGGATTAGCATAAAAAGGAAAGTTGTCTTTGATTAGACAGATTAACAAATAATTCTAAGTCACTCAGGAGAAATAAAAACAGATATTGAAATGGTGAAGGGAAAGTTAAACCAGTGTATTTATTTATATGGAGTTGGAGTGTTGCAGTGAATACACATTTAAAACTAGAAGAGGTGTACACAGGAGAAGATAAGAGCTCAGCATAGTAAAAAAAGGCATACAAATTATTTATATATCAATGCATATGTATTAAGCAGCATCTGATTAAATGAGCCACTGTTAAATGGATCAGCTCAGACAATTTGCCAGGAACAGTTTTTAAAGAAGTGAAAACTGAGCAGCTGGTGTTGATTTGATTGAGTATATTATAGCACATGCAGTAAATTTACATATGTGTATCATACTGACCCAGTTAAGAGATGTGACATGTTGTGCACAGCTAACAGTTGCACAGCTTAATGAGACAGGATTAGCCAGGAGAGTAGAGAAGGATAATACTTAGCATAATCAGTATGGATTTGTTGTGGAGGCAGAACCAGCAAACTAGCACCTTTTAGAGGCAAAGGATAGTGCTGCAGTACCTGTGTGTAAATAGTGCAGCTGGGTACTGAATAGTGTCTTAATAGATCAATGGAAGAACTATTAAATCAATGTAGTGTACAGCAAATGGTTTAAGAACTTGTGCATATCAAGGTGTGATTTAGGCATTTTTGTTTGGGCTGCTGCAAACATCACTTCTTGGTTTGATGTTTCTTTTAAAAGTGACTTGAGGGGAGGCAGAAATACACTATTTATTCCAAGTTAGGGCTTAGATTATATTTCTGATAGTCACTGTCCACAGGCACCTGCTGCATCTCTTCCAGTGATAGATGTCAGATCTGCTCACACAACTCTTAGGGTGGGATATCTTGTGATGCATGAGATGCTTTGGGGTAAATGACAATGGTGCAAGTGTAGAGTGTTCAAAAACTCTTCTGTAGATTTGATGGAGTGAGGAATGCTTAATATCAGCTAGTTAATATGTAATCATTTTTTAATTGAAATAAGGCTAAGGGAAAATGAAAATGGAAGGATTCATTTAAAATAATCTTTGTAGGTTATTGCAGTATGAACCTTCATTCATAAAGATAAAAAGTAAAAAGACACCAAGGTTAAATTAAAAAAGCATCTCTCTTGTTGAAGCATGCTTGATTTTCATATTTAGTGCTTTTCCAGAGAATCTTCCCAAGGTTTCTTTTGGGTTAAGTCCTTTCCATCCAAAAGTTTATGAATTCAAGACATTGTAAATATTCTGTTCTATTTCTCTGCTTCCATTATTAAGCACACTCAGTGTAAAATGCAGACGTCCCATTTTACATCAGCCTGCACATTGTATCAGTACTTGATACAAATACCTAATTATGATTATAAAATCTAGTTTCTCACTTCATAAAAAAAATATATATAACAAATTATGACATGTTTTGGGGACTGATACCCAAAACTATATCCTTATACAGGGACCCAAAATTGCTGATCTGCATATATGTTCAAAGGTTCTTATCTACCTTTTGCTGGTTTTGATTTAACAGAGGAATGTGGTAACTCAGCAACTATTGCAGCCCAGAGAAATTCTTGGTGAGGGATTTTGCGCACTTCTAGGACTAAGTCTGTTTTCTTACGGTGCTTTTCAGAGCAGTGATTTCTCAAGATGCTATGGAAGTGAACCAGGTCTTTTTTGCAGTGGAAGTCAATGGAAGTATCACCTAATGATTGTTGAGGGAATTCCATCGTCACTTGTAGTTGAAAGAAAAAGGATGTGAAATTTCATTGATAAAGCCCCTGGGCTGGTTTGCAGGTTTTAGCTGCAACATATTTGCTTTTTTATCTTCACATGGTCTTCAGTGCACTGCCTGGATTCAGAAGGGTTTTTCACAAGTCAGATTTGAAGAGATTCAAAGACTTAACAAGGTTTTTGTTAGCAGTAGCAATCTTTCTTATCTAAATAATGGCTGTTTAATGAGACAGTGAAGATACTTTTTTGTATGTGCATATATATTTCTGTGTTTTGAAATTTGTTTCTGATTCCCTGATCAATGCTTCTGGGGTGTGTAAAGTTAGATTTGTTCTTTAAGAACGCATCATAGTTAGATGTGTTCTTTAAGAAAATGCTCTGCTTTCTTTTATTCAAGACAGTGGTATAACTGATAACTGTTGGTTTTATGTTTGAATTTAATCTGTTCATAGGCATACGAAAATTATTCTTTTGAAGAACTACGTTTTGCTTCACCAACACCAAAGAGGTAAACATGAAAAAATTTCTTTTGGATAGGGACTTACATTAACATGTCCTGACAGTTCTTCTTACACCCAGACTCCCAAGTGTGAGTGACAGGTAATCGTGTCTGAAGGTAGAAACACAGAAGTCAAGTGTTATGTTTTCTTATATGTAGCTATTTTATTTAAAATCTTCTTTTCTTAATCATTCTAATGTTATTTCGTTATTTGTATTAGCTACACTCTTAATGTGTTCTTTTATCATTTGCTGTAAATAAATGTGGAATAGAGGATTATATTGTCATCGTAAATAATAGGAGGTTAGTACATTGGAAGGGGAAAAACTGTATTTAGATGATCTGCTAGAAAAAAGAGTAGTTTTCAAACTAAACATTATACTAATCATTATATGTTTATGACATATGTTATGCTCAAAAAGGTAATAACTGTTCAGTGCTTTTAATTGTTCTGTTTATGCCTAGACCCAGTGAAAACATGTTGATCAGAGTCAATAATGATGGTACCTACTGTGCAAACTGGACTCCTGGAGCTGTTGGTCTCTATACCATTCATGTTACTATAGATGGCATTGAAATAGGTACTTACTTTTCACTCTATTTAAGCATAAATTTATGTTATTTCCACTTTGTATACTGATACGTCTTGATGCTCATAAGATTTAATATTAAAGTTCATAGCAAAACTTAGCAGCTAAGTTTTCATTCAGAAGCCTTCTAGTTAAATCACTCTTTGTCAACAGAAAAAACCCCATACAATGAAATAGGAATATATGTTGCAAATCATGTATTTATAGTGTGGTTAGACCATGAGATTAACAGACTGTTATTCTCAACTCTCAGTGTTGAAAGAAGTATGTCTTGTTTCAGCTGAGAGTGACAGAGAAGTATAGTTAAAGGGAAAAAAAACGCCAGCCCAACACTGAAGAACCTAAGGAAAGGTGAAATTGTTCCCTGATGATGCTGAAATACATACTATCATTTGTTTCTGAAAATTGAGGAGGTGTAGTCTTTACTGAGACTCTGCCTGAACTCTTAATTATTTGTTCTAATTTTTAAATGCTTTGCTTCATTCCTTGCTGGAAATCTTTTAGTTATCTTGCCAGTCTTGGGGACTGCACTATGAGATACTACAGCATGTGGTGGAAAGAGTGCCCTTCCAAAAATACTCTTTATCTATCTTGAATGCTCTCGTGTTAGCCTTACTGGTGATATGGTGAAGCTGGTAGTAGAAATGCTGGAAATGTTGTATCTGGACCTACATCTGATAAGAGGGTTTGAGGGAGTTCACAAACACTGTCAGTTCCTCTTTCCCAATACTGACCAGCACCTTTAGTAAACACATAATGATGCTCATAAATACAAGTACACATAATTCACATAGAAATTGAATGGGATTTGGGTTTATGTGCACTACAGAAGATAAGGTGTATAAAGTATTATTATTATTAAAGGTTATATCTATTCCTCAAACAGAGGAACATTTGCCTTCATAGGAGCCTGCAGTGCATTCAGTTGTATTCTTTCCAGTGTGTCATCTCTGGAGCAAACCTTATGCTGTAGTTTAAATCAGCTGCTCTTACACTTCTACACAGGTTGTACCATATTAAGCATTGTATAGAGTAAACTTTTAGAAATTATAAATATAACTCCTAACCTTCATTATTAAACAGGTATGAGTACATTCTTAATACTTAGCTGTGCCATTTTTCTGCAATGGAATTTTCTGACTCATTCATTACATTAAACTATGCCCTCTGAAGCTTTGATGTACCTATGCTTGGCTCATAATTCTGTCAACTTTTGCCTGCTTAAGTACTGATAACAGTTCTCTTCTCTTTGTTTCAGACCTTTTATGTTCTTCATGCTTATAGATTGCTTCTGTTACTGCTATGCTTATTTAAAAGGATGTTAGTGAAATCAACAGTTTTATTGCTAGGTCTGGATGCTTCTTTTCAGGATGTTTTTCTTCAGAGGGTCACTCTGTAAAATGAAATAAAAACCACAAAAGTATCTACTGTTGCAGTTTGCTTATAACAGTGATTGCTGAGGCAATTTCTTTGAAGGTTATTACTTAGGGTTATATTCATCTATTACTTAAATTTTTGTGTCTTTCTGTATGTAATGTATTTACGTGTATTTTTCTTCACAAACAAGAATGTCACTTTCCAATGCCTTCATGTTTTTATAACAGCATTGTTAATTAAATACGCCAAATTTTTTACATTTTAGGCCTTTTCTGGTTGTATAACATGGCTTTTCAGGCTTTTATATCTATGTCTCACATGTAGCAATTAGCTTCTGTAGCAGTCCAGCATTGCATAATACTTCCTCTCCAGAAGCTTTCACTTGCACCTCTCAAACATTAGACTCTGTGTTGACCATTCCTTGAAACATAACCCTACAGACACTATTAGGATACAAAATTATCTGGTACTGCTTTGTACGTACACTGTGACAGATATCTGACAATAGCATGAAACCACATCTCTGTAAATTTACACATATGAAAATAGAAACGTTCCACATATGAAAATAAAAATTAATACCTTGCACCATGAAATAACTGCAGGTGTTGATTTTGGCAGACAGATAAGTAAGTGGTTATTTTGTTTACTCTGAATTGTAGCACAGATAACCTGTAGTTACTGTTTAACTGATATATCCCCTTATATTTTTTTTTAAACTTCGTCTTTGTTTGCTTATAGATGCTGGACTAGAAGTGAAAGTAAAAGATCCTCCAAAAGGAATGATACCTCCTGGAACCCAACTTATTAAACCAAAAGCAGAGCCTCAGCCAAACAAGGTTTGGAGAACTGGAAAAAAACCCAAAACAGATAGTTATGTTTGGGTGGGACTTTATTGTTGTTTAATGTATACTTTATAATAGTTCTGCAGACTTAAGGATATTTGCAGAACACTTTATCATGCTGAATGGAATGGAATTAATATACTGGATAAAATTAAACAAATTAATTTCATTTTCTTTTTGTACTTAAATTCATAAAACTGATAAAAGCTTTACAGAAACTGCCTTTGCCTTGGCTTGTCACACACACACATCATAGCTATTATTAAAGCCACAGACAAAATTTTGCACTATTATTAGTTCTATATCTTGTACATTGTACTATGAAATGAATTGTGCACAATAATGAATTTTACAAAGATTTTGTTTGTTTTGTCATAAGCATTGTCAGTCAGTATAAAATCCATAAGCAGTTTCTTTAGTATATTTTCCTTCCTTAGAGAATGGCATGATTATGTTTTTTTGAGGTATCCTTTCTGTAGCTTTTGACAATCCCCGTTTCACCTGTTCCACCCTGAAGGACTAAAGTAGACACAATAAAGCAAGTAAGGTGAAATGGGTGGCAGTGGTGTAAGGAAAATGCCCAGATGAGGGAGATACCTTGCACTTCCTCTTAGATGCAAAGGAAGGGTTATTAAATTAGGTGCTGGGTTTTTTGGTTTGTTTTGTTTTGGGTTTTTTTGTGGAATAAATGTGTCTTAAAATATGTGGAATTCTGAAATACCACAAGGTTGCTTTTCCTGTCCTACTGAAATTGGGAAGGTGGTTAAGAAATATGTTGTTACAAAAAGGATCAGGTTTCTGACAACTTCTATACCTATGCAGTGCATCCTGATGTTTTTTCTAGACTTCAGGATAATCCAGAGACAGTAACTTTGTTGTATGGTTCTGCAGTCTCTAAAATGCATCCAGCATCTGCTTCTACTACTAAAAAGATTATTTTTCCCTGCAGCCATGCCTCAAATTAAAAATAATAAATGTACTACTTTTAATTTAAATGCAACATTTACCCCTCACTGGATCTCCTTTTTTATTTTTTCTATAAGAAGCTTATTTTAGACTTTCTCCCTTCTCTTGGAAGGAAGGCTTCCTGGTTAGTTCATTATCTTAATTAGAACTCCCAATTCCTAGTGAGAGATATTTATCTCACGCAACTTAATGATACCGCCACCCAAGCTGATAATCGTATGTGTTGTTTGCTGTCTCCAAGTTGAGAGAATCTGGTTTGATATGAGATGAATTGCTGAACAGAAGTTCTGTTTTTCTTTTCAAGTATTACAGTGGAAATTGGGGTGACTTGTTCATACATGATAACTCTGTGTTGTCAAGGAACAGTCAAAGTACTTGACAGAAGTCAGTCCTCTGGTGTTCTGAGACGTTATGTAGTGTTCAATCCTCTCCTTGTGTTGTTCTGTGTGCGTGTGTCATTTCTTGTTCCAAGTTTTAGTCTCTTCGAAAAAGGAGCCATCTTTGTCCTGTACACAGTGTCTGTAGAGCCTGCTGAAAAGTTAAACTAGACCTTTCATGGCAAATCATTTAATCAGTCATCTTTCTTCTGTGTGATAACAAATCAGGATAATTCTTTGTGTAATGAAGCATTGTACTGTGCTCCATGTTTCTGAAGCCAAGAATGAAGATTAGAGGTAAATCAGTCAGAGACAGTCCAGTATACCAAATCATGTTTTGTTGACAAAAAGGGTTTAGTTGAGCTCTAAATGCTGCTTCATCATCTTTGTCAGCCTGAAATTTCAGATAGTTGTAACCAAAGGACACTAATGGTCCATTCTCAGTGGTGATCTGTTCTCAGCTAGAAACACCAAAATATTTTCATAGAGGCACTGAAGCATTCCAGTTTTGTAGCCAAACCTTACTTAAATTGCAAGCTGAAAGTGGGTACTGCGTTATGATTTTATACGTGTATTCTTCCTTCTCTGTTATTTGAAGTCAGATGAAAAATCTGAAGGAGACTATGATAGTGATTTGTACTCAGCCCGGGGTATATGACCCATAAGAATTGCTGCCTCCTAATTAGCTGCAAAGCTTAAATTAACTAACTTGCAGGAAACTTGATTTCACATCCTATTGAGGAAAACATTACTTTTCAAGCTATGTAATGTAATTCAGGGTACTTGGAACCAACTAGAAGGAAATGGTCCCAATATAGCATAATTCCAAGGTACAAGACTGGTACCAGAATGATTGGTCACTAACATGTTTTGATGGTTTCTACCATCTTGACACAACAAGTAGTTAGCAAAACCAAAAAACAACCACCAAACCCAAAAGCTCTGGGCTGGGGGTGGTTTTTCTCCCTTTTTCATAGATCAACCCCCTTGTTAAGGTTGCTTTATCCTGTACAACACCCCTTTCTGTTGTGTGACATGTACCTCTTTGCAGATTTGTCAAATAAAGCACATCAACACAGCTCTTGAAAACTGCTGTGCACTGTAGGGATGATGTACATCCTAACTGCTAAGCCTTTCTGCCTTAGTCAGTTCTTCAGTTGGAATCCAGTTGGTGTATGGTCCATGGAAGAGCTGCCTATGGAGGTGTTACAGAGTTACAAACCCACTGCGTATACAGAAATATTCCCAGCAAAGAGGCGCTGTATCAGAAAGAAGACACAGAGGATAAAATTTTTCATCATGGTCAGAAATGAGCATGAGCGAACTCCTGATCTGTTTTTTATTGTGTTGTGTGTCAGTGGATCTGATCCTTAAGCAATTTCTAGTTATAGGTTGGTTTGTTAACTAGTTAGGTTAGCTGTTGCAGAAGGAAGGAAGGCTCTTTCCAGTCCTGTGCCTACTCAAAATCTGGAATGTGAGTTTTTCCTCTAAATTAAAGTTTTTAATTCAAGTTCTAGCAAACTGTCATAATGAATTTCTGAAGTAACATGATTCAAGGACCCCTAATTTGCAAGACTTTGTTTTTGGCTTGTCTGTGTTTAGAATGCTGTCAGCAGTGATTCAGCTTCATACTTTCACAAGGACCTTTTAAGTCTTAGTTTTGTCTGTCGCAAGAATCTAAGTATTGTGAGGGAAGGGGCTGTTAATCAAAACCTTGCACATTTTGGAGTAATTTATGTATGAAATCCTTTACATGCTTCTGGTTTTGGGGTTTTGTTGGTTTTGTATGTTGTTTTTTAAATTATCCTCAGAAAAAATATAATTTCTTAAGTTTCTTTAGGGAAAAAAGGTTCATACACTTAGCTGTTACCTTTCCTTATGTATCACTGAGTTTGTTCCTTACACATCATTCTGTGCTTTATGTTGTTATAGATTAAATCCATATTTCCATTGATACTTTGATCACTTTTACCTGTGGAGTTTGAAAATAACCTTCCAAGAAAATGGTTTTATACCATATGGATAGAATTTATGCATCTCGGATTTTAGGAGACCAATAGGATGGCTTACATTTATTTTCTATGGGACAGGTGCCTGATAATGTTTGACTGGGAAAAAACATGATAGTGTATAACTAGTGGGAGATTTTGGGGTGCTGTAATAAGTCCAGCTAATAGCAAGGAGCCTCTGCTCTAACCTTCCTGTGAAAAAAAGAAGAAACTATTGAAATAGCTATTTGAAAGATAAAGAAGTAGGAAGATCATTTTATTTTAAAATGGCTAGTTAAAGTTTTAAGCTAAGGAAAATATACAAATTTTTGGTAAAAAAGCTGACTAAAGAGAATACTACAGTAGCACAGCTGAGAAATGCTAATCCCAGACTGATCAGTTAAAAGAAATAATAAATTTGAAAATGCAAATCTAGTGAATTCAGCAGCAAATGAAACCTGTGTGTTAAAAAAAAATCAGAAGCTTGTACTGATTATTGTAGGGCATAACAGAAATATTTCCAAGTCAATGCATGCTTACATTATGGTTTTTTGGAACATTATAATTTTATTGGTTGTAGTAAAAAGTTATACACAGCAGCCATGGGAAACTAGCAACAAACTGTAACTCTTAAGACTGCTGTCTTGTCACTGGCATTTCAGAATCTGTTAAACCTATTTCTTTTTACTCTGAGAGCTCTGTTTCAATTTTTTTTTCTTCCTTACTGTCTTTCTTTGCTTCTCTTAGGTTCGCAAATTTGTGGCCAAGGACAGTGCAGGGCTTCGTATCCGTAGCCACCCTTCCCTTCAGAGTGAGCAGATAGGCATAGTGAAAGTCAATGGATCCATCACTTTCATTGACGAGGTAATCAATAAGACATTTCTGTTGAAAATTGGGTTAAGATATAAAGGTAATTCATGCAAGTAATGGGTTTTTTTTCCATGTTTAGATGTTGACATATACAACTTAAGACCATAAATTGCAAAAAACTAAATTTACTAATTCATGTTTTCAAGCTGTCATTTCCTTTAATTCCCTTACTTCAAAACCTGTGTAACAAACATTTGAGACTGATGCAAGGAAATAAAATTCCTAGAGTTCATCTTACAATAATTCCTCTTAAGATTTAGCTTTTCACTACTTACTATTTCAACTCTACACAAAAATTCAGATGCAGATGTCCTTTTCATTACATCTGTTACTTGGAGATCTAAAAGATCACCACTAGTGTGTTAGACTACTATGCGTGTGTTTTTCTTATATTATAACTTCATATGCAGGGAATATTTTTGCGATTTACCAAGTCCTATCAGCAATGGAAAAATGGGAAGTGGGGAATTTATAAAGCTTATGAAGGCTTGACTTTCTTTCCTCTTTTATTTCAAAGCAATTCTTATTACTGCATGATCTGATTTAAGTTTATCTTCACGGCTTGATTTATAAAAAAAATGCTTCCCCATTACTTTGGAATTCTGATTTTGTCAGTATTCCTCTTTACCTCTACTTATGTTGTATCAGCATTGTAAAGATCATTGCTTCTTTGCTGCTATTGTCTGCCTGAAGCCTGTTAATCCTTGCTAGCTACAGAACAGTTACAGGAGGGCATGGCTCGTTCTTGTTGCTTGTTTCCCATAGATCCACAATGATGATGGTGTTTGGCTGAGGCTGAATGATGAAACAATAAAGAAGTATGTTCCTAACATGAATGGTTACACTGAAGCCTGGTGTCTGTCTTTTAACCAACATCTTGGCAAGAGCCTTCTGGTACCTGTTGACGTAAGTAAAAGGTGCCTTTGAAAAATATCCAAAAGTACACTCTATCCTCATTACAAGACTTTCTTTAATTAAGGCTGCAAAAAGTCCTGAGGTAAACGATATTTTAATTATCAAATACAACCTTATATGTGTTTGCATTTTGGAGGGCTGCTGTGTAATGAGGGTGGAGTGTAGAAAGGTATGAGGCTATTTATATTGAAGCCTCTTCTCCTAGAAGAGAAACAAAAGTGCAGGGAGTGCTATAACAAAAGCAGAAGAGGATTAGATTATGGTCTGTACCAGGTGTTTCTTACGCTAGATAGCATTGCCTGTGAAGAGGTCCACTGGTGCCATGATTTGAGAAGAGGCTTGCAGCCTACAGTCAATCAATGTAATTGTTGCTTTTTAAAAGAACCAAGCAACCAAAAAGTTCTTTAGGCTCTGGGTTTTGTGGATTTTTTTGTGACTTTCGTACCTGAATCCTTAAGTTATCACTTCATTAGCTAATCAAAGAATTCTAATGCTTCAAGACAAACATTGAATTTATAATAAGAATAAACCTAATTTGTTTGAATAATTTTAATGGTGATCATCATCACTACAGTTTAAAGATTATACCTTTTTTGGAAACCAATTACTCTTTTTTGAAAAATGTGAAAGACAAAAAAGGAAAAGCTATATTAGCTAAACCAATGTTTCTCAAAAGACTGATGAAAGTGAACGCCTTTCTGGCTCATCTGTTTGCATGCATTCCCTTGAGTGGGCGGTACCTTGTTTTCTCCTGGGCAGGATGTGAGAATCAGATTTAATTGCTACTGCTATTTAGATCTGATTTGTCATCTTATCTGACTAAGCTGCTGCTGCAGTTGAAGATAGTTGAGAAATATTTCATTAAATACCATGACCAGTAATATCATGCTGATCATGTTTTTTGGTTGTAGAAGAACTGAGATATTCCCAGTTCCAGTGAAATTGAGCTATTTGCTAGTAGCTGAATATGGAAATTCATAATAACCTGTGGCTGTTCTGCCAAACATTGTTGCATTATGTGAATAGGTCTTGTCTACAAATTATTTGTTGATATGTCTATATTTGTAGATGTCTTTCAATAGAATCCTTGTTTGGGAAATTATCTTAATTTTGGATTTGGGAAGCAAATTATTTCTGTACTCAGAAATCAATCACTCAAATGTGCCTGTCATCACAGTGTTTTTCTAGTCTGTTGTAGAATATATGAAAACATGAAAAAAATTAGTCTTTGTTTAAAAATTTGCCTGTATTTTTTTGCCTTAGAAATTGGTTGCCATAAGAAAATTGCTATATTATCCTTCCATGAAATATTAATATTTCTGTGCAGTAGTTGAATTTTACCAGTTCACACATGGTAAAAGTGAATTCATCTTGACTAAGTAACTAACTTCAGTAAATATTGTATGTCTAGATGGGTATTAGAGTCTGGTAGATTTTTCTTAGTTATGTGGTTTTTTGGTTGGTTTTGTTTTGTTTTTTTAGTTTAGCTATCTTCAGTTCTTCAATACTTTTGTACTTGTTGAAGGGAATATTTTTGAGCTCATCAGTTGTCTGTGACAAACAAGAACTTACTGGTTGGCATATTTCATACAGCACTGGTATACATGTAGTTCTAGGGAAGAGCATATGCTGTGCTCCTTGAGAGAAGCCTGAAAAGAAATGTCTGCCATGAATAAACAGTCAATCTTGACAGTATAATTTTGAGAATTCAAATTTCATGTGATTAAGGAGGTCACATACAATCAAATGTGAAAAACAGCATTCAGTTTTCAAACATTTCATTCTCTGTGTCTGTAAACTTCAGATAAAATATTCTCTCTTGGTTTGGGGGATTTTTAAAAACTCTTGTGAATTAGTTTCATTACCATTCAGACTGTTATGAGCTGTTAGATATGCTTAATTTTCTTTTAGGTAGCCAGTCAAATGTCTTGACTGACACAAGTTAAAAGTCACGTGCTTTCTTAGCTTCTGCTCTGTAAGTGGCACCCAACATAGCAAAAGGGTTACGAAAGCAACTCTTAAAACAATGCAGGCATGTGCAGGAAATGCATTTTGAGCTACTTTCAGAAAAGTTTCCTTGCACACCTCTCATTTTCAGATTTTTAAGAGGACTTAGCATGTCCTGAAACTATTTGATTGCATTATGACAGTATATAAGCAGTAAGATTTGTTGGTTTGATTTATAATAATAAGAGGAAAAAGGAAAAAATAGTTCTCTAACATTTTATTTCTTAAAGATAGCAAAAGGTTTAGAGGCTGACTTTTGAATGCCTTAAGTCTTTACAGCATGCTAGTCTAACATATACTGCTTTCTTACTACATACTTCCTTTGCACAGATACTGCTTTCTTGGTAGGAAGTTCTAAAATATTTTTTATGGTGATTAATATGTTGGAAATATTTAAAATACTTTTTTTTCCTCTGAAATGCCCAAACAAGGACTGTTTGTAAGTTGTCAAATTTGATTTTTGCAGTCCTCTAGAGATGAATGACTTATGTCAAAAAGGATGTTCAATTAAGTAATAAATGCTAAAGTTTTGTTAGATTTAATTGTGATATAATTCATATCTGCTCAGTCCTGTTCATTTGGGTAGCTGAATGACATGATGAGCAGAATATAGTAGAAAAAATTGTGATTTTGCAAGATTTTTTGGAGCCAAGCTGTTCAACCAGTTTTGGCTTAAAAGGAAGACTGGAGAAAGTCTCTTGTGTGACTGAAAATGCAAAGGGAAAATCAAACACCTGAGCTAGGCCGTGTAGTCCCTGTTCAAACAGAGGTCACGTTACTTCTACTAGACTCCATTTACTTTGTATTTACTTTAGTTTCTATGCAACTCTGTGGAGTGGGCAGACTTGTCATCTCCAATTACATTGCTTTCTCATGTTTAAATATACAGGCTTTTTATAATCAATCCCTTAACTAAATAAAACTTCTCAGTACATTTTGGAAAATATGTAAAAACTTTTTAAAAAAAGTTTTAGTTATTCTGTTTCTTCACTGTGTTATGGAACAGACTGCAGATGAAAAACAGTAGTGGTTCTCTACTGTGTTAATTGTGTGGCAGTGTTAATTGCGACCTCTTTTCCTCTTGATGTATATTTTGTATCTTCATTTTATGTATGTTTATTAGCCTTAACTAGGTATTTTATGATAAAGCAAACACTGAATATTGTGGATCTCATAAATGTACTTTCTGTATTTTTATTAAAGCTATTATATTTGAAGATAAATTACCATAGGAAAGGAGAGATCCATGGTAGTTAGCAGTGTTTGATTTATTTGAACTGTGGTCATTTACCTTTTTAGAAAGTCTTCAGCTCTTCTTCTGTTGCTCTTGTCCTTTCACAAGGAACTACTTTACAGCCCCTGATCTGAAATTGTGCATTCAATCCATTGTAGGTATATATAATTATGAGATTGTGAATTTAATAGATTGTGATTTTTGAATAAGCTGTTTCCATCTCTGGTAATTATTTTTCCTTCTATCTTAATGGTATACAGGTATCTGTTTTTGAAAAAATACTTGTAAAATTCCTTATGCAGACAGTTATTTATTCATGCATAAGGCTCCAGTGCTTGATCACAAAAAACCTCAGAAAGCTGAATGTTCTGTTGAAACACTGCAGGACATGGATAAAAATTTCTACCATTGCTTTAAACATAATGGAAAGCAATTGAAGAGTAAGACTATGTTGGATAAAACATCAAGATGGCTATTTAAGATAAGTCTTAGTTTTGAAAAATAATAACTGAGGTTTTAAATACTTCCTAGTGGACTGGTGATTTTTTGTGGCAAATCAATTTTTTTTTTAATCTCTGAAACTTTAAATTTATTGGGAAAAGTATGATTTTCTAAAATTAGTACTAAATTTTCTAAAATTTAGTAAAATTCTTAAATTTTAGATCTTAGAAGATAAAATCTTGAAGGAAAGCATTAATTAAATCTACAGATGATAGCATAAGGGCTAAATTCAAAGCTTCTATCTAGTAGTCTTTTCAGAATGAAAATTTAGTTCTCTGATAGATGCCTGATCTATTCATCAAAACTGGTGTACAGTGTTATAATAGGCAGGAAGTTGTCAAGTTCACAGAGCAAAGGAGAGCTTCTGGATTGGTCTTCTTGGTGTTTCTAAGGCAACATGGTCCTACTTCACTGCTGTTAGCTTCCCTTGTGTGTTTTATACATAGAGCTCTATGATGTAGAAAAATAGATCTTTGAAATGATACTTAAATATTTTAGGTATGGATAGTCCATATTTCTCAGTGGAAGTCCATCAGAAAAAAGGAGATACGCTGCAAAGTAATAGAATCATAGCATTTAAGTGGGTTGGATGGCTTTGAAGTACACTCATTAGGCACATGTAGGCTTTTTATAGTTGCCATAGCTTTATGCCAAGTTGATAAGCCTTTACTTTGCTAATCTTCCTATCTAACACCCTGCCCACCTTTCCCAGTGCCCCAGAGCATGTGTCACTAGTGTATGGCTACCTCCTTCACTTCTGGGTAAAGGTACTCAATTCTAAAGGAATGCTGGTGTTGTGACAATTTCCCTCTCTTTGTCAAAATGGCAGATCATTTGTATTATTGAAACTTGATGTTTACAAGCAGTATATATTAGATTATATGCTTCTATCATGTGCTAAAAGTGTAGACTTGCTTACTTTTAACATGTTAGTGCTTTTTCAAGGAATACACATGAAGCATGCTGAGGGTGTTTTGTACTTGTTTCTGCTTGAAAGGATTTACTGCCTTAGCTAACTGTTTAATTTTAATGTGGCTGCTGAGCAGGGATTTCATTTGGTTCCCATATCAGGATGGGATAGGAAATTAGGTTTTGATACTTCTGTTCATATAGATGAAATGGGTGCTTTGTCAAAGGGATTCCATCATAAATACCATAAATATGATTATTAGTACTACCATATGTATACTATTCTTTCATTTTACAAAAACGGTAAAAAATTCTTTGAAATGAGTAGAAACTAGCTTATGGAGAAGAGATGGCTTCTTTTTCATGTTTTCCCATGATTAAAAAATGTTGTCCTCCCTGTTTTGTGGGAAGAAAAATTAAACAGAGCAGCAGTGCTTATTTCTATAGTGTGGGCAATTGGTTATAAAATTAGTGATGTCTCTCTGGCAGCTGTATTTGGTTTACCATTATTCATAACAAACTAGTTCATGCATTGTATGTTTTACAAAACTAATGAAATCTTAGAAATTGTTCTCCATATAGCACTGAAATTTTTTGCTCCAGTAAAAAGTACGGTTTTGATGTGCAAACTGGTGAAACCATTCTGTGCAAGTGAACTCCTTTCAGCAACAGCGAGCTTAGCCCTTCTGCATCTCCACAGTTCTGACTGGGTGACTAAAATTCCATGTGCACTTGTCCTGCACTGGCTGAAATCATCTTTCAGAACAGGAGACCATCTCGGTAGAAAACTGGTTTGTGACGGGTCCAGCTACCGTTTCTTTGTAACAGAAATATGAGATTTTTCTCTGTGTGAAGTCTCAAGCTTCATAAGAGATGTCTGGCTCTTAATTTCAGTAAATGGCATGACACACTACATCCATTTTGAGCTTTTGACATACTAAACTGTTTCTGTGTAATGGATGATTTGCCATGGTGAGCAATGGACTCAGGTGACTCGATCAGGAAAACAAAACTTTCCCCTTTTGCGAAACATTCTACCAGTAAATTTACTTGAGGAGAAATTTTGCATTATAGTACCTTGAGCTTCTTCCTCCAATATTTCTTTGTTCCCATTTCTTTGTTGATATATGTCTCTTTTTTTCAAACTTTGTTGCTCAGAATGTCTTTAATGCTAGCCAAGGAGTAAGGGATTTGGACTTTTTTTCATGGACTTCCAAAGCTTTACCCCCTAAGGTGAGTTAAATTACAGGAACAGTCACACTGTATCTCGTGTTTTCAAAATGCACCTTATGACTCAACTTTATGCTAAATATTCTTTGAAGTCTGTTTTACTGTGAATTATTTTTATAGGAAATAGCAGATTTGCGTTCAGTGCTGTATCTGTGTCTCTTTCTTCTAAAATGAGGAAAAAATAATCAGGGCAGATTATTGAATTTTTATTAATTCATGAGTAGCACTCTCCTTTTTTGACAAACCAAATTAGAAATTCAGAGAAGTGGCCTAGTAACATAACAAAGCCTTTCATTCTCTCTTAGAGCAGAATTTACTGGTAAATTTTTTTTCTGTTATTTTAAATAACAGAAAAACAAAAAAAATTGTTTTTCTGTTATTTTTCTGTTATTATGTGGAGGCTCCACATAAAGTTGCAGCATCTAATAAGATGATATTTGTATGAGTAAAGCCACAGATATTTAATAAATACTCTGCCTGTTCCTAAAGTTTTTGGTTTTTTATTATTTAATTCTAGGAACAATATATGTCATGTACAGTTAAGCTGTTTAAATTGACTGTAGAAGTGTGTCTCTAAATACCAGTTCTGTAATGTTTTGAGATGGATTTTTTTTTTTTTGTATTTACTTTATAATGAAGATGATAATATGTAGTGCATTTTGGTCTAGAGATTTTGAAACTTGTTTGTCCACTGATTCCTTTTCCCCAGAATAGCAGACTTTATTATGTCAAGATCTTTTATATTTTAAACAAGATAAAATTATGTTTAAATTGTCTTTTTTTTTTTTTCTCAAACCAGTTTACATCAGCTTGCATTAACTTGCTTTGTAAGTTACATATTTACATAACAGAATCATTTTTGTATAAAGGCTTCTTGAAAAAGCTGCTGTATTAGTCTGGACACAGTGCACACACTTCCGTACTAAAAAAGCTGAAAACATGATAATTAAAGAGATAGAGGAAATTGCATTCATTTAGAAGTAAATCACATAACCAGAAGTTTGGTTTAAATCTGACCAAAAAAATATTCTTTCTCACAGCAGGAAGTAAACTCCTGGAAGGTGTTTTTATGGGAGACTGTCAAGGCAGAAAGTATCAGCATATTCAGAAGAAATTAAATTTTGATAAATCAGATTCATAAATAAACACAAAAGAAAATAGGGTATACCCTGTAACATCCATAATAAAAAGGTTTTAAATGCTGTTGGTATATAAGGGACAGGCCACTAGTAAAGATTTTTATGCTGCTTCTAAAGAGCATCTCCTGTTGCTGAACACAGTAGACTGAATGCTGTGACCCACTAGCTTCATCCAGTAGGACATTATGTAGTTTGTAACTTTCAGGTGTTCCTTTAACAGCACCTATGACTTTCAGTATAACAGAACTTGCTCCTGCTTCTTACTTGCATTCTTTTGAAATAAATACACATTTTTTACTCCCATCCCTCATGTTTTTTGTACAAAAGCCTTCCAGTTAAGCTGTTGCTGGCTGAAAAATCGATGCTACTTTTTCTCTTCTTTTAGTAACTACCACTTTTTTTGCTAAGAAATTCACAGTGTTCTCTTACTTCAGGTTTAGGTATATATTTCATCAGCAGATAGTACTTGATAATATTGAAATTCCCTTTCCATAGCCCCAGACTTTAACAAAATTTCACAAATAGAGCAGGAGGAATGAATGTGTATCCTGAGAAATGTCAGCAAGGATAAAGGTTTAGTGAAAGCAGTTAGATTAAATAATTTGTATCTAATGTTAGATATGAGCTATTCTTTTTATATATATTATTACATTTATACCACTTTTGCTTTAAGAGTAATGTCAGGAGTAATTCAATTAATGTACGATTTAATAGTAGTTGTTCAGCACTGCACACTAAAATTAGCAATGTAATTAGGATCTCCTTTACCTTTGAAATTTACCTTTTGTAGTCTGGAAGCAAGTATTTCTTATCTCAGTAGTTTAAAGGTGATATTAATAGGTTTTATTCTGTTCTGCCTTTTTTTTTTAATTTCTCAGGAATCTAGGTCTAATGCTGATGATTTTTTCAAAGACCTAAATTCACACTGCCCACAGGAAGCAGTGATGCAAGAACAAGACATGCCATTCCTTCGAGGTGGACCTGGAGTGTACAAGGTAGTGAAGACTGGCCCATCAGGTCACAACATCAGAAGCTGCCCTAACCTTAGAGGTATCCCAATTGGAATGTTAGTTCTGGGAAACAAAGTCAAGGCAGTGGGCGAGGTATGGATCCTTGTAGCTTCAGTTCATGTCTTCATAGATACCAGTATATAACAGTAGTAACTGCAACAAAAGAATCTGCCTCTGTACAGGTTTGCTTTTTCCCTCCTCATGATAAAAACTGGCCTTTCAACTTGGTTTATATGGGAAGTACTAATGCATTTGTGTCTCTTGCCTTTTTGCATTGATTGGAATAATGTTAAAATTGCACTGCAATTGTGTGCTTGCTTATGTATTTCTGTTACTGTATTCCTTACAAAACTGTGTTTCTTGATCTACTTTTTTGTCCTATTTGTCCCAATTTGAAAGAATTCTGTTTCATGATAAAATGTTTTCCTAGGACCTAACCATTTAACAAATTCCTGTTTCTCTTTACTGATTGTATTAATTTGTTTAGTTGCTGAACTATTGTTATTGTTCTGGGTTGTCCAGTTGTGGTGTTTTATGGTTAAGAAGGGCTTAAGGATGAAGTGTGTCATGCTATTTCCTAAATATATTATCAGGAACAAAATTAATACTCATAAAAACCTTTCATGTATATCTTGGTATTATAATTCTCCTGTTGCCACCATCGATTAGAAGGTATATCTTGGTGACTATTTCTCTCAAGTTTTTATTTAGGCTTATGTGGATTTTCTGAAGTTGTGGTGTTGGTGTTTTGCTTCTTCTGAACATAAATGGGTCTAAAATTTTTGGAATTACTCCTAAATGTAGATATGCCATAAATAGGTTCGGTACTTCAGTCTGCCTCAGCCTGTGGCCTTAATTTAAGAAACTTTTTTTTTAACATTTACTTTGTTATAGAAAGATTGAAATTTAATGTGTTTTCCCAGATACTATAAGTAGCTGCTGAATCCTGCTACTGAATTATTTAGAAGTCAATAAATCTTGCTTTTTTATGTGTGTGCATCAGGTGACTAATTCAGAAGGTACGTGGGTGCAAATGGATAAGAACAGCATGGTAGAGTTCTGTGAAAGTGATGAAGGCGAGGCATGGTCATTAGCTAGAGACAGAGGTGGAAACCAGTACCTTCGACATGAAGATGGCAAGTGGTTGTTTTCTTTTATTTTTTGAAATTAACTTTAAAAAAAAGCAATCTAAACAAGAGAAACACAGAAAGATCTGAGTTTTGAGCAGGTATAACATTAGCTTATGTATTTTCATTTGAGTTACGTTGCACAGTTGGACTTAAAAGTTGTTTATAAACATTCTTTAAATTATTTTTTTAAAAAACAGTTAAAATATTTCCGTATGGTTTCTTCTGTACCAGTTAGGGTTATGGACAATAATTTTAACTATCTTTTTTCTTTTAGCTCTGACGTTAATTTTTATACATCTGTTTTCCAAAACGTGTCTTTATGAAAAGCTTTGACCTCAGCAGTCATATTCTGCTTGTGTTTTTATGTCACACTTATTGTCAACCTCTTATTTCTTGATTTTAACAGACTCTTAGACATTTTTCTGGTTTTGACATTTGGTGTTGAAATTCATTTCACATAGATACTCTAACAGTTATCATCACATTACTGTATTAAAACAAAGCAATTCCTTGCTAATACATCAGTATTTTCTGTACGCTGTTACAGCATGACTTTCAGGCATAAAACCTTCTGCAAAGAAGGGAAAGAGCCAAGAGTCTTTCATTAAATACATAAATGTTTACATAATACTTCAAACAGTCCTTTAGAAGTCATAGCTTTTCAATTTTTAGTTGTGTCTGATAATGTCAAGTTCTGAGGTGCTCAAAGAGCCCACGTAGATTCCATAAACCAAGTAACTGTGAGTTGGAACAGTACCTTATTGTTGAAAGCACATGTATTCAGTAATAGGGTTGATAAATTCATTATTTTTTTATTTTTACACAGGGTTGTTTGCTTTTCCAGTAGAAAATAATTTCTCTGAAATTAATACATTAAGCAGTGTGCAAAAATTTCCATTCCAGATGCTTATTTTGAGAAATACATTTAAGTAACTTGACAGTAATTTGCATTTTTAAGTAGTCTTTTCGTCTTCAGTATTTGACCTATCATTTCATATTGTCTTAGATTTCTCAAAGTATATGTGTGTTCTAAGAAAGAATTCACAAATCAGGAAGACTTTAAACAAGACCCTTGTTTGAAGGTGTGTCTTCAGATTCTTGATACTTAGGCACTGTTACTGAAGGACATCTTTGAATATAGCATTGCTCTCACAGAAAAACAGAAATGCAAGCTCCAGGTTTTGAGGACAAAACTCTCTAGTAGGATTTCTGCAATACAGCTCACAGAAATGCCATCTTAGAAACTTTGTGATATGAATCCCGTGCCTCAATATACCAGTTTTTAATCTTTTCTAGATGAGTCTCTTTTACAGGTAGGATGAAGATGATTGTCTCTTGTGCATCTAGCTAAAGCAGTTTAAGCAGTTATCAGTGCAGTTACTGAGATTTTTCAACCCGTTCTAGGTTCCTAGTCCACCTCACTGCCATGTAAAACTTGATGCACTTAAGCCATATCTGAAGGTTATTTTAAACTGATTGGTTTTATTTGCCATGAAATCATTTAGAAATAATTTGTCATCAGTTTCAATGCTTTTGTTAGAGGGAAATAATAAGGATCTGCAGGAGCTCTAGCTAGATTTGCAAGTGTCCATTTTTTAATCCATGAATAGCACCATCTTTCACATTACATTAATATTTTCATTATTTAAAAAAAACTATAATTAAATTCCCATAATGAGGTAGGATTTCTGTCAGAGACAAGGCAGAAGTCTAAATAGCTAGGTCTGTAGCCAGGTATCAAGTTAAAACACTACAGCAAGATCTAGAGTAGCCTCTGATGGAAAAAATTCTAGATCCTTTGTTTTGTAAACTGACTTTAAATTTCTAGCATTCTCTCTCATAATTTGTTTTTAATTTGAATATGCTATGTCAAGTTTGTACTCTAAAATGCAGTTTTGTCCTAAAATGCAATTTTTTAAAAATTACTTTTTGAAGAGTTGTGGTTCTTTTTTATTTAATCCACGTTAATATTAGTACACTGACAAGAAAAAAAAAATTCAAGGTGCCAGATCAAGCTTTTAAACCTGCATTTGGGATATTTCTTCTGAATGGCGTCTTATATATCATCAGTTGGAATGGTGTTTTTGATCACATTAAGTCAGTAAATTCTCTGTAAATCTAAACAGTCAAGTGGATTCTGTCTCATTTATTTTAATTCTACTGTAGTTTTGAATATTAAATACTCCAGGTTGGTTTGGGTTGGAGGTTGCACTATTGTCATACAGAAAGCAAAATCGTAGCACTCATTTACAGATACAAATAAATCTGTCAGGAAAAAATGTCTTGTGTCCCATGAACTATCAGAGGTAGCCACAATTAAATGTTTATTGGCTCTGAGTTTGTCACTCAGAAAACCATCCTTTCTCCACCTTGCTTTGTCAACGGGATTTTAACAGTTGCTGTCCAAGGAATAAACACTGCTGAATGATGTTACTGGAAAAAAAAAAGTGTCTAATAATGGCATAGCTGGCAACAACTCAGTCAAACAAAAAACAGTCTACATAGTATTAAGTCCTCTGTCTTAGTATTTTTATAGCATGAGTTCTGAAGAACAGATGTGGGTTTTTTTGAAGAGAATTTAGTCGAGAGGAAGAGTGCTATTGGTGGAAATAAATACCACCCTTTTGCTTTGTGACTCATCTTTCTAATGTAAATCTCTTACTGAGAGGTCTAACTCCGAAGTGATGTGGTTTTTTTACAGAGCAAGTCCTTCTAGATCAAAATGTGCAAACTCCTCCCCCAAGTCCTTTTTCAATACAAGCTTTCAGTAAAGGGACAAGCTGTAGTAATGGACAAGGGTTTGATTATGGCCTTGGAAATAACAAAGGTATGTTTTTACACTCATATTTTTAAAAAGTTATGTTTATCTTAACTTTGCTTATATTTTATTACTCATTTTCTGCTTTCTTAGGCATCACAGGTCCTCTCCAAAGCAGTAGTATAATGAATTGCAGAGTGTTAAAACTGCTTTTTTCTCTGCTTTAGTTTCACTCATTCTAAGTATTCTGTATAAAAAGGATCAATGAAGAGTTGGAAGTTAGTTGTGGATTTCTGCAGTGGTAGGCACAAAACCGAAATGCTGAAATGAAAAATACATGTAAAACAAGATTAGAAAACTATTTGATTTAGAAAGCACATGTTTTTAAAAGTCCAGAAAGCATTTGTCATCTCTCTTGACAATTTTTTGTGCCTTTAATGGGTTGACAAGATAAAACATGCCATTTAAAATTGGTTGTGAAATGAAAAAAGTTGTTGTTAAACTGAAGTTTCAATCACATGGATACCAGTTACAATTGCTGGGAAATAAATAAAATCTAGTTTCTTTTACTGATAAAAATAATTGTTTCTTTCAATCATGGTTTATTTTGTTGGCAAGATCTAAACACATATATAAAAGCCATCAAAATAAACTCAGTCCGCATGCCTTCTGCTCATTCCTTGGTTAGTTCTAGCAGATTTAATACTACAGAAGGGGCTTCTCTTGAGGCAGAGGTTCTTGAGAAATATTCCTGAAACATGCAGCTCTGTCATTGTATTCTTATATTGCTATAGTCTGTGCCACTACAAATAGAGGCCTAAGGTGGGCTATGTGGTTTTTAGCACCAGCATATATTTCTTCATGATATCCTAAATGAAAGAACTTAAAACTTATTTTAAAGGAGAGAAGATTAGGAAAGTAATTGTTCCTAAATAATCTAGTCTGTTAATGTCACAACATGAAATAGTTCTATGTCACTTTACAGCGGTCTACTGTGTAGAGAGTGGTTCATACTTGTCTATGCGTTGTTATAGGAAACCCTTTTTTTTTTGGACAAAGGCTGGATAAGTTGAAGCATTTTCCTTTTGTTTTATAGAGCCTTTTAAACCTTCTTTTCCCAGTTCATCCATACTCATTTCAGAGTAATGGTGGAATCACAAAAGTGGAAGTAGCTAAGATGTGAGGCAGTATTACAGCTTGTCTCTCAATGTCAGTTGTGTAATAGTGCAGAAATATTTCTGTTCTTTTTTCTGCAGAAACATATTAAGACAACAATTTTTTTTCTGTGCTGTCCAAAGATAAAATCTTAGAGATGAATATGCTGTGTTAACAGGCATCCTGATTCTGAAGACATTGTGATTCTCTTTACTGTATCTTAAGCAGTTTCAAAGGTGTTTCTTTGGGATAATACAGTTAGAAGACATTTGGAAGCTACTCCTGGCATTGAATCCCTTACTATTTTGTATGCATTATTTTCTCAACATATCCTGAAGCTGTGATGTTTAGTGTGACTGAACAACTCAGCTACATTACTTCATTCAGTCTGTGTACTGTATTTCCTTCTGAATTGCCCAACACTGGAGAGTTGTTGGCAACTATATTGAAAGAATAATGGTCTTACTTTGCCAAAAATAGAATTCTTCAGCTGTACCATTACTTCATGTGCAGTCTTTCTGTATTCTCAGGTCTAAGAAGCTCTGAGTTTTTGTTAAAAATAAAAAATGGAAGGCACAGGCACAACCTCTTAGGGGAATTTCTGAAGGAGCACTTCTTTTGGAGGGGCTTGTTTGTTAAAAATACCCCTAGACCAGATTGTTCAATCACTTCTAGGTTTTTAAGGTAGGAATGATTGCTGCTGGAGCACAGATTCTAGTAGTTCTTAGGTATGCTACTTCCAAAACAATGAAATAAAATTGATTCATTGATTCCTGTAGATGATTATTTAGAAGGGCATTCCATCTATTTTCTGTTATTTTTGTTGTCTTATTTTTTTAACCCAAAATATCAAGAAAATAAATTTAACTTAGGAGTTCTTAGGTAATACTGGCTTTGATATATCTGCTGGTCTTTCTCTAATTCCTTAAAAAGACAATTGATAATAATCCAAAAATGTTGTAAATTCTGTGTTAGCTGCTAAAATTTTTTACTAGGTGTTCTACAATGCTGTCAAAATTATAGGAATTTGCAGAAAAAGTGACATTGTTAGGATTTGTCTGGTGATGGTTCAAATCTAAGATTCTGTCAAATTCTTGGTGTCTCCTACCTCATATTACTGAGTATACTTCAAGTTACAACATGGTGTGGCCTTCTTACTGAGGCGTCATGTATTTCTAATGCTCACATAGAGATTTTTGAAAATTGGCATTCAGAAATTACAACTCTTGGTTTTAACATGCTAGTTTGTTGAAAGCCTTCATTTGCCTCACAGCAAATGTGGGTAGTTCTTCAGAAAACCAGTTCCAGTTCTTAATTGGTACGTACAGATTTTTGAAATTACCTTCAATCTGGCCTCAAATGGTTTTTAAAATATTGGCAAAAATAAGCAAATATTTACCAAAGCGTTGGCACAGAAATACATTTGTCAAAGCCTAATTACATGTTAGCTTTCCCTTCTCATCAGTTTTTCTAACGTTTTTTCTGCATGTACTGTTGCATGTGTGTATTATTGTAAATGCTAGGGATTTCTGGTTTTTTTCTTTGGCTGCTCTTCATTTTTTAGCAAGGCAAATATAAATCTCTATTTTGAAATGTTTAAAATAATTTCAGTAAAATATCCATGAGCCTTAAAAAACAGTAATTTTATTGCTATGCATGGAGAGAGATTTTTATGTTTAGCCACAACCAGAGCTGTATGTGGCTAAATGAGATTTATCATGAGCTTTCTCTATTATCATCATTTAAACTTTGAGTACCATTTTACTCTGCCTTTTCTGGAGAATGACAGGTAACAGGTTGTAGTTTTGACTGTTTTGCCCACTACAGGTGACCAACTGAGTGCCATACTGAATTCCATTCAGTCACGGCCAAATCTCCCAGCTCCTTCCATCTTTGATCAAGCTGCAAAACCTCCCTCTTCCCTTGTCCACAGTCCATTTGTGTTCGGACAGCCCCTTTCCTTCCAGCAGCCTCAGCCACAGCTTCAGAGTAAGTTTGTCAGCCTTACCTGCCTCATCAGTCCGTTTCTGCAGCTTTGACGTTGCTGTTCTCAGTTGCTTACCAGCTACTAATCATCCCACAGTGCACCTTTCTGGTTTTGTGTTTTTAAGTTTTTCATTATTCAGAAGCATGTGAGGTAATGCTCCCAAAGAAGTATACTTGTTCAACTTTAATTTTTATATTTACAGTATTTTGGGTTTGTGTGTGTTCTTCACTGTAGACAAGCCATGAAAGTGCATTTCCAATATTTTACACAACTCTTGTTTATAATGAAGGTAAATATTTCATATAGTATGAAATGTTGATAATTATTTTAACTTCAAAAATGCACTTCAGTAACATAGGTATTAACTTTTCTTACTTCCTAAATTCCTATTTTTGTCATTGCTCCTAACTTTAGGGATGTAGCTGGACAGTGGGAATAACTTGGCACTACTCATAAGAAATGTTTTGTTAGTTTTCTGTGTGGGTGCTCACAGGATTGGCATGGTAATGAAAGTTTGCTCATTGAGGTGAATACCAGCTAACCTGATTACTGATGGGAGGGCAGGAAACTCTTTTGATTAATGAAAACTAAAAGCTCATCATTTATGGTGGATGGCTGATACGGCACTGAATTCTCTCTTACATGCAGCATAGTTACAGCACAGGTCACAGGAATACTACTTTATCCCTGTCTCCCACAAACTGTCTTTCTGAGGTGCCTCAGCTCTTTCTTGTGGGACCCTGTCAGTTCAATGTCTGTGTACATGCAGTCCTGCATCTCTCCAGCTCAGCTTATTGAAGTGACAGTGAAGTCCTTCCTTCATGTGAGAACTAGATTAATTTCTAATTCGCTTTTACAAGGACTGTCAGAAATACTTTGACTGCCATCTTCTGTATTTTTGCTGGACTTACACTGACATCCTGAAAGCAGAATATTCCAAACTCTACTCACAGCTGACTGCCAGTGGCATCAGCACACCCTCATTGAGAATTTCTGAAATATGTGTTCTTTCCCATCACTTTTAGGTTTTTTTTTCCCTGTTGTTCAGAGAGGTAAAATCAGTTACGCAACTTTGCATCAAAAATAACCCTAATTGTCGTATTTCAAATTTCAGATGATTTGCCCTTTAACATTTAGACCTATACTGTGTGAAAACAAAAGTATCATTTTTGACTGCCCAAAAAGATCTTGCTCAATGGATTTCTCTGTCCAAGATGTGTAGATAAACTGTACTCAGTAAGCTACATCCATGTTTTGTGTCTTAATAAGGATCCAATTCAAATGGAAGCCTTTTTTTTGTCAGGTAGGAGGGGAGCACTGGTGGTCTACCAAATAAAAAAATGATGAAACTAGAAATTTTTTTTCAAGTTTGTGTCTGTTTTGGGATCTTAGCTTAGTATAAGGTCTCAATCAATTTGGTTATTTGCCCTTCCAGAAGGGCAAAAAAATTGTCATCCTGAACTTGTGTACTGGTGCACTGACTGTGATTTGATACAATTACTTTTTTTTTTTTTAAACAGTTTATTATCCAGTGTCAGGTTTGATGCAGATAATGTAAATTAATCATAAATGAGAGAAATACTAATATTTTCGTTTTCACAAAATTTAAAAATAATATGGGAGATTTCCTGTTTTAAACTTTCTTAGGGTTATGCAGCTTGTTCATCTTCCATTTGCAAGTTCATCCAAATTCAGCATATTGTCAGGGATGCCTGTAAGACTATATCCATATTCTTGTTCATTTAATAGTTTTATGCAGTTAGAATTAGAACTATAACAGAACTCATTTTAAGTATGTAATTTTAATTCATTATTTCTGAATCACTTTATAGCCTTCTGTTACCAAACACGTAATTAAAAGTTAAATCCATTAAACAACATATCTTAAGAGTCCATATCAAGTCAATTGAATTTTTGCCATAGACATGCTTAGTTTTAGTTTCCAGTTATGTGCTCTATCCTTAAGTGCTTCCTGCAGTAAAATTAGATTTTGAAATTAAAATGAATGTTTATAGTCAATATACTGTTATATTAAATGGACTAATGATAGTCTAATAGTTGAAAGAAGTTGTGCTAGCCTAGATTTTCCTGTCTGCAGATGTTATATACTAAACACCAACTGTGACTGCAAGTCAGCCTAAATAGTTCAGTCTACTATTTACATTTTCTGTTCTTCAGATATCTCTACATCTAGGGAGCAATTTGGTTTGAAAGCATAATTCTGAGGAAAGCTAGGATCCTGCTGAATGCCCTCTAGAATTATTTCCTTAAGTTAGATTTTTATAATAGGAAGAAAAATCTTGATCTGATATAAATACACTTTGTGCTGGTGACAGATTATAGTTTTCCTTAGAAGTGTTTGTAGGTAGCTGCTTTTTGAAGAGATTTTTCTGTCCTTGAAGTTTAGTTTGAAATTCACTTAAGAAAGAAGGAAAGGACTTGTCACAGCCTTTTATCTTCCAACACAGTGTCTTGGTTATTTCAGAAATACTACAGTTTGGGACAGTCACCTCCTGAGATATGATGCTTGAAGAAATAAAAAACGTGTTACTCCTTTCACATCATAAATAAGTAACAACAGTGCTCTGTGTTATATCAAAGAATTTGTTGCAGAAGGGATATTAGAAAAAACAAAAGGGCAACTCTGTTACTCAGTTTAGTGTTACTTGTAGAACTCTGTGAAGGGGTGATTGTTCTGTCCTGCTTAATTCCTTTGCTAATTTTCAGACATAGTTATACAAGAGATTGTTTTCTTTTCCACAGGGACAGACAAAATTAAGGTACTCTTGTTATTTATTTTAATTCTTTGTCAGTCTTGTGTGCAACTAAAAGTTCAGAAAAGGTAGAAGAGCTACCTGGGGTACAAGAACGTCTGTATTGACTTGGAGCCTTAGCAAGAACTTTTTTCCATTAAGATCACTAGATTATGTATGTTTCTTCCTTGGATATTTGACCAAAACAGGCTGTAATTGCTGCAGCCTGCTTATGCTTGCTTCTGAGAAGCTTGTAAGATCATCAGTAACAGATTTGCTTGTGACTGCAAACTCCCATACCCACAAGATTATTACTGGTTGCTTGATGTATTTGTCAGTGAACTTTGTTAAAAACATTGAAGACTCAAATTTCTGCTTGATTTCTGAGTGTAGGGGAAGTGTGGAAGCCTTAGAGGGTCATGGAAGATCTTGTTTCTCAACCTTCAGCAGTATGTACTGGGTGAGAACTCTCCTTAGTTGTGGCAAGTGTGGGTAACAGGATCTTGGCATGCTGTCCAGCATCAGTTACCAAAATTTGATGATTGGCTGGTTGAGCTCTGAAGTTAAGGAGGGAAGTGTGAGACTTTGCAGTCACCAGTGTTAGACCTTTATGCCATGTTTCCTCACACCTGAGTTGATACTGCAAATGAGGAATGGATTTCTGGGCTACAAAGCTTTGGCCCCCTGTGATTTCTGCTATGTTAACCCCCTTGCAATGCAGCCCTGGCAGCTTGCTTTAGGTACTGCTTCCTGGTCCAGGCAGAAACTGCAGTGCTGAGTTGCTCTTCAGTACAGTGTCCTGTCAGGCTGCTTCCATTCCAATCCATGCTGCAGAGCTGCATCCAACCATCCATCATCAGCTCCTGCCATTCTTGTCAGGAGTTCCTTGATACATCTCTTCAATATTGTGCAATCAGTTTCTTTTTGGTTTTGTTCTTTTCCCATCTAGGTGCTGGTGAAATTGCATATAGAACCACAGTGCTTCTCTCTGCATTTTCTAAAACTGTAGAGGTGGCACAAAAGATCAGCACACATATGGAGCACATAAGATTTGCTTCTTGGTAGTGTTTCAGTAAAATGAAGGGAGAGAATCTTCTCAACCGGGCATGGTGATCTCTTCTGTGTGTGACTTAACCATCAGTTAAACCAATGACAACTGGTCTAATTGTTTTTTCAGATGCTGCATATTGCCAAGGCATCGTGCCTGAAAATTTGAGCTAAATTAAATGGTTTCATAACCTAGGCTCCTCAGGTTCTATAGGCAAGAGTACATCTGAAATACACATTTGGCCAGTTCAATCCAAAACCATCCTCAGAGGGCTGGTATGGTAAAGGTTGGAGGAAGAGTAAAAATTGTGTTCCAAACACCACCATTGGTATAGAATATTGCTAATATTTTTGTCATTATACCGTATTTCAGCTTTTGCTTTAATTCATTCACTCATACCCCTACTTTAACCATACTAAATATATTTTTCTTTTTTAATATTCAAGCGTTTATTTTACTTCGGTGCATTCTTTTATTCAGGGAAAAATAATTTCTAAAAAAAGGCCTAGTCCTGCTGTCAGTATGACATTTGGCATTTTCAGGAGGTGAAGAAAGATATGTTGATGGCAGTGCTTGAAGAAATTCAGCTAACAGCTGTATGGTAGTTTTCATGTCAGTAGAAGTGAGTGAAAGAAGAGCACATTGTTTCTAAGAGGCATCCATTGCTTAGGCAGCACAGCAAAGGCAGGTCAGTGCTTTCCTTCATCATGATGCAGAAAAGCAGTGGCATTTCAGAAGAAACTTGAACTTAACTCCATTTTCCAGTGACAGTTTACGTGATTGTTACAGAGTTTGTTTAAGGAAGACTCACATGAAGCAGTTAGTGGTATGTCTTGCTTCCTAGGTTTCCTCAGAGGAAGTAGGCACAGCTGTTAAAAGACAGCATCCTGTCATAGAAATTGAGTTGCCTCTTATGTCTCCATATTTTGGGTAGCTTTTCAAGCTGGAGCTATTTCCACATTGAAGGAAAGAGCATGACTAAAGGCACACTGTCATATTTGAGTGGCTCATGAGACAGGCCTTGCCTGCCTTGTATTTCACGTCTTTGTAGTCTTTGAGGATGTTTCAGGAAGAGGGAGTTGTGGTCAAAACGTTGGTCACTGAGGCTGTCCAGTTATCCTGGGCATGCATAGATTGTTAAAGTCTTGGACCCACAGTCCCCTTGAAACAATTTAATAGTAGTAGTACACCATTCAACACTAGATTATAATATTATAAAATGTAAGTGTTCTCAGAGACGGCGTGAAAGAATGAAGTAAAAATGTGCATTCATGAAAGTGGATTTTGTAAAGATTTTCCTTTTAATTATTTGTAGAGTGGGATGCTAGTGTATCAAATTGACATTTTTAGGTTTGCTGCTACTGCTGTTTTGTGCTCCTAATGTTTGTCTGCCTTTTATCTTCAAAAATTGACAGTGACATCCTGTCGCTCCGAAGCTATGTAGTTATTATTGGATCTCTCCAAATCATTTGTAGGTATCAAAAGTAGCTAATACTGGTATTAAATCTGTGTTAATACAGTGTTGAGAAATTAAGGATTAGTTTCTTTTTCTAAAGAATTAAATTCTTACTTCAAATGTATGAACACCTTCTCATTCTAGAATTTCTAGAACCCCATAGCTCAGTACATAACGTAGCAGGCTTGGTAAGTTAATGTGTACAAGTTAATAAATGTATTACCAGAACAAAAAGATGCCTTAAATAGTGTAGGAATTGAAATTATTTTCAGTACAACTACCTTACTCCATTTGTCCAAAAGGGTGTATCTAAAACAGTGTCTTCTGACATATACATTCTCTTTACAATAATTACTTCAGTAAGAATTATACTTTTTTTTTTCCAAAGGAAGGAATAGGACTTAGAATTAAAATCAGAAAAATTAGAAAAATTGAATTATAGACTGAAATGAACAGTCCCTATTATTTCTTTCCAAGTTTCATTTTTGTAGAGTTGTACTTCTAACGGATTTGGTGTCAGTAGACTCTACTGAAATTATCTTGGATAATTGGATGACATCAGAATTTTCTTAAATGAAAATTATTTCTAAGAGGTTATACAATTTTTTTTTCATCTATGTACTGTTTGGTAGACATTCATCTACTGCTGGTTATGTTTCTTGTATTGAGGAACAGAAACAAAGTTTTTCAAAACATTACATTATTGACATGCAATCTACTTTTGAAAACAGAGTTTTGGTGTGTTTAATGTATTGTTTTCATTCTTTCCCAGTGATTAACAAGACTCCAACACAAAATTAGATGTTCTCTAATTTTCACTAAAAAATATGTAAATTGATCATCTGGAAGGCCATATTGAAGTTCAGAATAATTAATTTCGGAATTCACAGATTAAATGTTAACATCTCAAACCCAGGTTCAGTTCAAAACTAGACACTGCTGGTTTTTATAATAAACCATAAATCTCATTGGCTAGCCCCCATATATTACATTTTTAGCTCCTAGAAACTAAGAAATCTCAGCGCTTTTAGAGCAATGAAGATAAGTAGATCTAAACTACTATGTTCTACTACAAACTACTGTTTGTCATTTAAAACTAATGCAGGAATCTAAACACTGAATTCAGAATACATAACAGAGAAGATGCATATCATTTGAAATGCTTGTTTTTATCTTTGCTGCTTTTCCATTGAATCTGTGCTGCTTCTGTGCAACTGTTTTCCACTGTAGAAACTCCATCCTGCTGCCTTGCTTCTCGTGAGCGTATTTACAAAACTAGTGATGTAGCTGGGCCTGCCTCTGCTATTTCATCTCTCTCTCACAAACTGAAGGGTGGGTATGCATGCTGACATAGCAAGGTTGTTCAGACTTTTTTACCTGCAAAATGTTTTGGGTTTGTTTCTTTTTCTCCTTCCATTCATTTTCATTTCATTCATATAATAAAATAATGTTTTGAAAGCAATGTTCAAGATTGGTATTTGTTGGGAGCTCGTGTGATGTAATCATTCAATGTTGCCTTCCTGAGTTGCAGCCAACTCCATGATACACAATCTAGCTGTCTGCTTTGGAAAATGGAAAGTGGCTGGTAGTCTAATTACACCTGTTTTCAAACAATAGGCAAAATAAGTATATAAGAAGAAACAGGAAATAAAATCTGGGATTTCTTTTTTGCTTACAGATAAAGCAGGTTGCTATTTTATGCAGTTTTTCCTTTTCTCTTTTTGTGCTGATACTCTTAATGCTGCTTAGGATTATTTATCTCTATATGTCCAAATCCAAACCTTGCAGTTTTGTTCTGGAATGTTTTCCTCATTGGTATTTGCTAATCATGCATGTACTTTAAATTTGATGCTTTGCTGAATGGCTTGAAGTGCTTTATGTCCTCTAAAATGATTGTTATCTTTTCACTTTTTTTTTTCCTCTTTTATGAGGCATTCTGTAAAACTTTCAATCTAAAGTATTTTCTTATCTGGCAGACTGGGAAAAATGTGTATAAAACTAATTCCAATTTGCATTTCAGATTTTATCTATCACAAAATAAGCATCTCAGAATAGCTCATCAGTAAAACTGATGAATAACTAAGCTGGAATGGTTGAAATGCTTGGACTGATATTTCAGAAACTTTTTTGTTTTTTCTTTTAGCAAGAGCAGTCATTTTATAAACCACAATGTACCATGTTATTTCTTGCCTTCCTATTCCACCTCCCCCCTCCAAGTGAAAAACAATTTTAGAACTTGGAAAAATAAAGACAGATTAGACTCTCAAAATTAATTAGGATGATAAATACTTGAGACATTCTCATTATATTCTAGTGCTTACATTTGTAGTATTATTCCTGAATATAGACACAATATTCCTTCTCTGCTCAGAAAAGTATGAACTTCTGCCATGTCTTGGAGGGCAGGAGAGTATTCTAACTTTCAGGCTTGTTAAACATTCCAAAATAATTCATTAACTTCACTTTTTCCTGTTCTTGTTAATTTTATTGTAAGGTATTTAAATATGGAAACAGCAAATGAATAATATTTTTTGTAACTTGAGGAAACATCTTGGTTGCTAAATTTTCCTCTAATTTTTCTAAATTTTTATTGGGTTTTTTTTTAATATTGTGGGAGATAATAGCAGGGAAAAATTGCATCTATATATTTTCTAGCATGGGGGTAAGGCTTGGTGATTGAGAACTGCATGAAGTTGCTTCAGATCCCATAATGCGTAAGAAAGTAGACACTGATTTCACATCTTCTAATACTGAAGGTACTAGATGAAAGGTGACTGTCTATCCTGTTCCCATTAGAAATCAGGGCTTAAATTTGTGAATATTCTCTGATTAATTGAAACTTTATTTTTTAACAAATAGTTGCTTTCCCAAAAATATGCCCAGACAAGTGCAAATAGCCTTTTAATATCTAGAAAAGTAAAATATTCCTAAGTATTGTGTCGTAATTTTGCAGGCTTACTAGGGAAACACTTCTTGTGTTTGACTAATGAAAACCCATTCAAATCAAAAGGATTTAACTCTGCATTCAAGATTTTGCAGTAAGGATTTATGGAGAGACAGCTGTATTAACTGCTGCATTGCTTGCCAGTAATTTCCATATTGCTTGGATTAATTTTCAAAATACAATTCTACAAGAGAGACTTGGTTCACAGAGGTATCAGAAGCAGGTTGCCTTAATAAGCTACTTTTTGCATATACTTTTTTTGTATGTACTTGTAGTAAGCTACCTGTAGTTCTTATAGTCTTACAGCTCTGTAGATTAATATATGTACAAAGTCAGTGTGCATAGGAACAATAAGTCATCGAAGTACGAGGACATCATTGACCAGAGTTGGCCATTTAACTTAGTGGTTGAAAAAAGTGTGTTTGTTGTTTTGGGGTGGGGTTTAAGTGTTTCGGTAGCAGAACTTTGGGTAGATTTTGGACTTAAAAAAAGTAGATTCCATAGATTATCAATTTGAATAGTTTTGAGCATATTTGCAAGCCTCTTGCCCAATTTGCCTTATTAACAGTGTTAAGAGTAACAGTAGTATTACTTCCTACAATTCCTGACTTTTGAGCATTGAAGAAAATAAATCTGGCAATACATTTGATCTCTCTGCAAGTCTCCTGTTGCAGTCAGCCTGTCACACGTTGAGATAATAGATAAATAGTCCCTGGTTTCTGTTGCAACTGTGGTAAACTTAGTTAACTGCTGGAATTTTATCTAAGGATGTAAATTATGCTTCCTTTACTAGTGTTTTGTAGAAAGAGTGAACTGTGCCTTTCGATACCTCTGTAGTAGTGTTTTCTCTGTAAAAACTTCCTAACACTTGTTTCTGTGTATCTTTGGGAAAAGAAATGTATCTAAAGTATCCTAGGGGCAAAAAAGATCCCTTCATGTTTCCTTTCATTTTGATGTGAACAGAAGCATGTGTTTGATCTTTATCTTGTGTTCAGGTCTTTAGTCCTTGTTTTGTGCTGTTAAAGGTGTCAGTGTCAACATGCAGCAATTCAATTATGAAATATTCTACAGGTGACCGAATGAATTTCACAGGAGCTGCTAGACCGATTTCTCCAGCAGGAAAATCAGACATGTCATCAAAGCACAGGGCTGACTGCAGGTCACCCAAGCTCGATGTGCGAATGAACAGAGCTGCTGCCGAGCAGAAGAAACCCAGAAACACCGATGGCTTATCAGCCAGCGAGTGTCTGATGCTGAAATCAGACACTGCAAAGTTGCGGTCAGACTCGCACAGCAGGTCTTTGTCACCAAACCATAACACTTTGCAAACACTAAAAACTGATGGAAGAACAACTCCTGGTCTGAGAGCTGAATCTCCAGGGCCAGGAACCCGGTCATCTTCTCCAAAGACAAAGACACTTACAGGCATTAGATCTGGTGCTAGTTCTCCACGATCCTCATCACCCCATGACAAAACTCTACCTCAGAAAGCTTCATCCCCTGTAAAAACAAAGCTTGATCCTCCTCGAGAACGCTCCAAATCAGATTCTTACACGTTAGATCCAGACACCCTTCGCAAAAAGAAAGTGCCACTAACAGAACCCTTAAGGGGGAGGTCCACTTCACCCAAACCAAAAATTATTGCAAAAGATGGAAAAGCTGCACCAGAAACTGAAAATAGAGCTCCTTCCCCTCATGTCGTACAAGAAAATCTTCACAGTGAGGTAGTAGAAGTCTGTACGTCGAGTACTTTAAAGACTGACAGCATTACAGATACCACCTGTGAAGACAACACCGAATTCAGAAGTCTGGATGATAGTTCTAATAAAGTTCATTTCAGCATTGGAAAAGCACCACTGAAGGATGAGCAAGACATGAGAGCATCTCCAAAAGTGAGCCGTAAATGTGCTGGCAGGCACACGAGACCCAAAAAGGAAAAATCCAACTTCCTTTTCAAAGGAGATGGCTCAAAGCCCATAGAACCTGCCAAGCAAGCAATGTCACCTTCTGTTGCAGAATGTGCTCGAGCTGTATTTGCCGCGTTTCTTTGGCATGAAGGAATAGTTCATGATGCCATGGCGTGCTCATCCTTTTTGAAGTTTAATCCAGAACTATCCAAAGAGCATGCACCCATACGAAGCAGTCTTACTCAACAACCTGCAGAAGAAAAAGAAACCAAGTTGAAAAATAGACATTCATTGGAAATATCATCTGCTCTTAACATGTTCAACATCTCACCTCACGGACCAGATATATCTAAAATGGGTAGCATCAATAAAAACAAAGTCCTCTCAATGTTAAAAGAACCACCTCTGCATGAAAAGTGTGAGGATGGAAAAACTGAAACTACCTCCTTTGAAACATCCAGTCATCACACAATGAAATCCAAGTCTCCTCTTCCATTAACACTGCAGCACTTAGTAGCTTTCTGGGAAGATATTTCTTTAGCAACTATTAAAGCAGCTTCCCAAAACATGATTTTTCCAAGTCCTGGTTCTTGTGCAGTGTTAAAGAAGAAGGAAAGTGACAAAGATAACAAGAAAGCCAAAAAGGAAAAAAAGAAAAAAGAAAAGGTTGAGGCTAGGCCAAGGGGAAATCTTTTTGGTGAGATGGCCCAGCTTGCAGTGGGAGGACCTGAAAAAGACACCATCTGCGAGTTGTGTGGAGAATCCCATCCATATCCAGTGACTTACCACATGAGACAAGCTCATCCAGGTAAGACTCCATATTTTTAATTCCCATGTCCATCCATAAAGTATATATTTCACACACATGTTTTGGTGTCAGTTACTGTTATGAAAATATGTCAGGCTATCCTTTCTATTATATACACTGAATTAAACATTATACTTGCATACAGATTATTTGCACATTTTTATGTATAATTTTAAGTAGTTAGGGATCTAAAGTTTCAAAGTTGTTTGAAACAAGGTCGAAATAATGCTCTGACTTTACAGTAGCTCTGCAGAAATATGCCATGTTTTACACTTTAGGATTTGAAACTGTGCTGAGAAAATCAAAAAATGAGATTGGTAGGTTAGAGTTTCTAGATTGACAGAAGTTTTCTTTTACTGTTCTACTGTCAAGAGTAGAAAACATCTGTCTGCTGTGTCAGTACTGGGTGTCAGTGACTTAATATTTTTTATGTACTTGTTGATATGTACTTTTTTTTAGCTCTGTGTGCAAAGTTAAAGTCCTGAATCTTTTATGAAAAACTCTAATCAGCAAAAGAATAGCCTCCATTCCCTCTTAAGCTTTGTTAGCTAGGAGGCGAGATTGTTATGTTGATTAAATAACAGATACTGTTGGCTAACTTATAATACTGACCTTGCCATAACTTAGCTGTCTGAATAGGGAGCTGTTCATGCTTCGGCTAAGTTCTTCATAAAACTTGAAAACTACAGTGCATTTGTATACTTCAGACACTGGTGGGACACATGGACAAGAACAGAGAAGAACCTTGGTTTTTAACCAATTCAGACATACAGAATAGTAGAAAATTAGGCCAGGAAAAGACAAGCATCTTCCTTTCTCCCCTCTTCATCCCTCTTTTACAGCAATGAATAATAGAACAAGAATGCTGCTTTTGAAATAAGTTGTTCTCACCTTTCCCCCATTAGGTTGTGGCCGCTACGCAGGTGGCCAAGGTTACAACAGCATTGGGCACTTCTGTGGAGGGTGGGCCGGGAACTGTGGCGATGGTGGCATCGGAGGGAGCACGTGGTATTTGGTGTGCGATCGATGCAGAGAAAAGTATCTCCGTGAAAAGCAAGCAGCAGCAAGAGAGAAGGTATCTTCAGCTCATGTGTTTAACTTCCTATCTGCTTAATAGTGCTGTGTTCACAACTTGAAAAGAAAGGCTAGTTTAAGAAATTTGCTATTTCATAATTTGGGGATATAATTTTATCCACATTGTTAGGTTTAAAATAATGAAATAGAAACTTCACTGGCTTCTGACCGGTTTTCTTCCTTTCAGGTGATAGTGTTCTTAAATTTGTAAAGTAATTTTATTTTTTTTCCTGGTATAACCACAGGATTGAATGTAATAGTTTTGTTAAGTATCTGTCAGTTTGTTTAATTTTAAATGGTTTTATTTGTTTGCTAGAATGAGTGCTGTTTTAACTTCATGTTTATAGTTTCTTTAATGATCCTAATCGTCCAGATCCTTGCATACAAGATGCCACTTGAGCAGTTTTTAATTGGAATATAAAAGTATTCTAATTAAAGTACAAAAGGTGTTTCTCTTGCACTGGTCTTCAAGGACTAATTTCAAAATCTTGCTTGAAGTATGCAAAGTATGCTAACAATGCTAATTTATTTTTTAAACTAAACTTTTTGAAACGTCTTGGACACAAAATTAATCCTGAGGCATAAGTCAAAACTATGAGCTGTTCATTGAATGTTTGCAAAGATAGGAAAGTAATAGAAATGTGTTTTGTCATAGAAGGTATTTTACAGCAGGTAAAATTAAGCAACTGTATTATGAGCTAGGTTGTCAGATTTTCCTGTGGTGAATTTAATTATGCCTTATTTAAATTTATCTAGATTAAACAATCTAGGAGAAAACCAATGCAAGTTAAGACACCTCGTGCCTTGCCAACTATGGAAGCTCATCAAGTGATTAAAGCCAATGCACTGTATTTACTGTCACTGAGCAGTGCTGCTGAGCCCAGTATCCTCTGCTATAACCCTGCAAAAGCATTCCAATCTCAACTTCCCAGTCTCAAAGAAGGAATTTCTGAAGACTTTCCCATTAAGATGCCGTGTCTCTATCTACAGACATTAGCAAGGTAATTAAAGGAAGTGTATGAATGTTGATTGTAACGTTCACCTATAGAGTATTGGATAAAAGTGTGTGTGTAAACTAAACTAAAACTTACATAGAAAAAGACGTATTTTCTTAATTCTTCATGGTGGTTTTTTTCTTCTATGTGTTTTGATCCATGATCTTGTTCAATCTTTTAAGTCATATTTTCTCCTGGAGTCCAATATGCTCTAAGTAGCTTTCAGATGCTGAATATTTCATAATAGTTCAGCTTCTGTCCAAAGAATTCAAAATTTCCCAAAGACTTTAGCTTTGTGTGTTAGTAGCAGATATATGTGCTACTTTTTAATCTTCACAGTTAAAAATAGTAAAAAAGAAAGCAGAAGACTTGTGCTTTCTTGGAAATTCTAAGTAAGTTTCACTGTAGTGTCTCACGTTTATGGTGGGTAGACTTTTTGGACCTATAATATATTGTGGAAATTCCTGATGAAAGTACTAAAAGATAGAAAAGAGTGATCCCCACTACCTGTTGGTTGAAAATGCCACTGTATCTTCCATGAACATTTTAAAGTCACAACCAGTTTAAAAGCATTAATAGGTGAAGAGTAGGTGAATAGCATTGGTTGACCAAATGTATTGCAAACGGCTTTTGTGTATGTGTGTGTTTCAGCAATTTTTAATCTTTAATCCTAATTTTAAAATCTCATTTGGTGTAGGCATCATCATGAAAATTTTGTTGGGTACCAGGATGACAACCTCTTCCAGGATGAGATGAGATACTTGCGCTCAACTTCAGTACCTGCACCGTACATCTCCGTTACTCCTGACGCAAGCCCGAATGTCTTCGAAGAGCCCGAGAGTAACATGAAATCTATGCCCCCAAGGTACTACCTTGTAATTCTAGGTACCACATCCAAATGTTAAAGCAGTAGCATAACACCAATTAAAAAAAAAAAGGAAAACATGCTGCAGTTAAGAAGCTGAAGTATCAGATCAGTCTCTGAAATGGCAGCATAAAAGCCAAAAGCATATGAAGCTGTAGTTAGGAAATTTTCAGTGAATCATATAGCATTTCAGGTATATTTTCAACTGTTAGCAGTGGAATATGTTTGAATATATAAATACGCAAGGAATATACAAATCAGAACTGAAACGTTTTACTGTACTTCAGTTCCTTCTCTCTAGAAAGGTCCTAGGTTTACAACCTAAATAAAAAGAAAAATTTCAGTTGATAAGGACTCTTAGCATACAGGGAAATTTATCCATAGCCTCTACTTCAGGCTTGCTTATTTCTCCATAGAGAAAAATTTTCCAGCATCTACAGAACTGAAGAAGTGATCTGAAGATAATAATCTAAGGACTGTAACTGTTGAAACTCTTTGAAAATGTAGCAGGTTTTTTAACTGTATATCTGTTCTTTACTACGACTGATTGAGTGCAGATTAATGGCCTTTTTGAAAGGAAGTAGCTGTTGTTCTCCTTTCAGGATTTCATTCTGAAAGGAAGTTTGAACAGGAGGAAATTTCATTACCTTACACTTTTCAAAGCAGATACTGCTGCTTTGTTCTGTGGGACATACAAATGTCACTGAAGAAATGACAATGCTGTCTAGGACCAAGACTGCTAGATGGTTTCTGCCAGGTTAAGTCACTTTGTTGTTTCATTAAGTTTACTGTGATCTAATTCAAGCAGGTATAAAAATTTTTGTTTTACCAGGGAAAAAATGGCTCTTACTATTAATAATAGTCCAGAATCTACTTAGATGCTCAGTGTTTTCAGATGTCAGTGATTCCTCATATTATAGTGAGGATGTAATAAAGGGAAAACTTGCTTTTAATCTGTTTTTATTTCAATTTGTTGTATTTCATACTGACTGCACAAATAGTTTATTGGAATACTACAATCTATAATGTAGTCTTTTCAGAAATAGAACTTTTCTAACAAAACTCCTTAAGAGTGCATCGTATTGGTATATTCCTTTATTAAAACTGTGGACACCATGGTCTCCTGAGGCCTATAGGGACAGCATAAGCTGGGAGTCCTTCTGCAGACTGTAAGAAGTCCACTGAAGGTAAGGAGTAAAACATGTCAGAGGTATAGCCGTAGCAATTCAAATTTGACTTTAAAACTAATGATGTTGGAAATTACTACTTCACATAAAGTTCTAAATTTCAGTTGGCTTGCGTATTAAAAATTCACTTCATAGATGTTTTCACATGCATTCTCAGGAGAAGTTTGGTCTGAAACTTCAATTTAGGCATGATCTGAATGTTTGTATCTCTCTGAAAGAAATACCTAAATTCTTGGAATTCATCATGTCCATCATTACATTTGTTTATAAAGCACTTGCATGCTTTTTCACCATGTGTAATTCTAATATGAATCATCCTTCTTTTCCAGCATTTGAATAGTTATTAGGTACATAAGACAAAGTTTCATGCAGTAGTAACATTGTGATTATGAAATGCATGTATCCTTATTAATTATTGGTGTATAATTCAGATATGCTCTATATATTTGTTAATGGGTGTATTACTTCACTGATTTCTTCCTAGTTTGGAAACCAGTCCAATCACAGATACAGATCTTGCAAAGCGCACAGTGTTTCAAAGATCATATTCAGTTGTTGCATCAGAATATGACAAACAGCACTCAATTTTGCCAGCACGTGTAAAAGCAATCCCCAGGAGACGAGTCAACAGTGGAGATGCGGGTAAGAGCACAGACATCAGAAGCAGGGAAAAATGATTTAAGGATTTGCAATTCTTCTTGGAAACTGTAGACAAATATATCTTTTATAAATACATGCAGTGACTTTTTAGTTGTAAAAACATTAGGTGTTTGATAATGGGCAAAGAATTAGCCTAAAATTGGATTAGGATTTACTGTAATTCTAAAATTTGTGGTGAATCTTCTGTGCTTGATTTAAAAATGAAGGTGGTATTTTCTTTCTCAGTTCAAGCATCATTTTCCATATTGCTTTTTTAATGTGGTTTTCTCTCAGAATAAAAAATAATCAATTCTAAAAGTGCTTTATTGCTTTTCATTTTTACTGTGGCTATAAAATTGAAATGCACAAGGAATCTAATGTATGCATATTTTTATGCTTTTGAATAGAAGTGGGGTCCTCTCTCCTGAGACATCCATCTCCTGAACTTTCTCGGTTAATCTCCGCCCACAGCTCTCTTTCCAAAGGAGAGAGAAATTTCCAGTGGCCAGTATTGGCATTTGTAATCCAGCATCATGATCTGGAAGGACTTGAAATAGCAATGAAACAAGCCTTAAGGAAATCTGCTTGCCGAGTCTTTGCCATGGAGGTATTCATGTACTGATGGCTCTTGTGTGGTTAAAATAAGATGGTTGTAAATTCTGCCTTGGAATTTTTTTAAGGTTATGCTATGTTCCCTGTAATATAGTTGTCATTTTAATAAACTGTTTTAGCTACAGAGCAATAATATCTTACTTGAAGACCTTTGCATTATTATTTGCCTGTCCAAGTATCAGTGCTCCTCCTTACATAAATGGTTTTGGAAATGGTTTTACTCCAGGTTTGCGTAACCAGTTGGTAACTCCATGTATGTAATTTGTTTTAGGCCTTCAACTGGCTTCTTTGTAATGTCATTCAAACAACTTCTCTTCATGATATTTTATGGCATTTTGTGGCTTCCCTGACTCCTGCACCTGTAGAGCCTGAAGAAGAAGAGGATGAAGAAAATAAATCAAATAAAGAAAACGCGGAACAAGTAAGTGAGGTTCTGCTGATTTTATAGGCAAATTAGAAATACTTCCATGTGAAAAAAAAATTCCTTAATCCTCTGTCTGTGAAACAAAACCTTAAATTGTAGTAGAATTAATTTTGTAGATATAGATTAATTTTTCTTCTGAATCATCACTTTCTTTGTGCTGATGAATCATGAGGTCTTCTAAAGCATTATTTTTTAGTATTCATAGATAATAAGAAAGCAAAAAAAAGCACAAGCACATTGCTAATCCATTTAAAAAAAATAACCATATGCTTTTTATTCCTCCTTTGCCCTGTGATGAGAGAGAAAATATTTTTAGAGAAGCTTTGTGGTTTGATTTACTATGTCAATGTTCTAAGTAAAGTCCATAGTTAATTATAAAAAGGCATAGTTAATTTATGTACTGCTGTATATGTGAATATATAAATTATTAAATAAGTAATTATATCTGCACTAGGTATACTTAATTTAGTGATCTAGAACCTCTTCTAGACTTAGCTCTGATTTAAAATATTTTCATGTCCATAATGAATAGCTCAAAAAAATCATGCTAATGAACTATTATTTGCACAGCTCTAATGAAATGCAGCAACTGATAACATTAGCTTAGTTATCACGTTTGCTATGGCTGGATTTTGCTGCTCACATAAAGTTGGTTTCAACTGCTGGAATATGTTATTTATTTGTTTCTTTGTTTTCAAATTAACTGCCCTGTAATGTTTCAGATCTTTAAATCATAAGAATTATGTGGCAGTATAAAATATACTTCCCAAATTGACTGTTTGAGGCTCATGTATAACTTACTATAAAAATTCTCTGACAAGAACTACATCAAGTTCACATTCATTGTAAGATTGTTGCAGTTACTCCTAAAGCAAATAGCAGAAATGTTTTTGTTCACTTAACCTTTTGTCTCAGAAAGTGTGTTAATAACACACAAATTGCTTTGCTCTGTAGGAGAAAGACACACGAGTGTGTGAACACCCTTTGTCGGATATAGTGATTGCTGGGGAAGCTGCTCACCCCTTACCCCACACTTTCCATCGCCTTCTTCAGACAATCTCTGATCTTATGATGTCTCTTCCCAGTGGTAGTGCACTACAGCAAATGGCCTTAAGGTAAGCACAAATCAAGAAAATTCTTGAAAAGGCTGGAAATGTTGTAGAATTACAGGTTAAAGGGTTTTGCAGTGTAAATAGGATGCTTCAAAACTTTGTGTGAGAAGGAGCACGTCTATCCTTACCACCAGGAAAGAGATACATAGAAGACACTTATGTGTTTATACATATAAATAATAGTATAAAAGACTTTGTAGAGAGGAATGTACTTGCTTTTAAATTCTATACTGTGTCCACTATGAAAAACAAAACATCTTACAGAACAGTACAGTAGGATCTGCGTGTGTGTGCATAGTAGTGTAGTGCCCTTTGCTCAGAAATCTGTCACCTGGATAGTACCTTTAAACTTTTTTTCTGTGTATTTGTCTCAAAGACACAAAATGAATAATAATGGTTGCATTTATTATAAAATTCTAAGAAAATTTTATTCCTGCTTTCCTCAAAATGGTGCACTAGAAACACTTGAGATCCTGCAAAATTTGAAGTAAAATGTTTATATAAAATACTTTGAGAAGCAAGAACGTCATTAATAGTTTCATGGGTAAGTTATGTCTTTTGCCAACATTCAAAATTTCAAAGTCAACTAAATGTGTTTTCAGGTGCTGGAGTCTTAAATTCAAACAATCTGATCACCAGTTCCTGCACCAGAGCAATGTTTTTCATCATATCAACAATATTTTGTCTAAATCTGATGATGGCGATAGTGAAGAGAGTTTTAGTATCAGCGTTCAGTCTGGTTTTGAAGTCATGAATCAGGCAAGTATGACACCTCTGGCTCAGAAGCAGAGATCATTGGTGAACAGTCTGTACTTCTGATAATTCTCTTTAAATTAAAAGATTCTTTATTGCAATGACATATTTCCTTGAACATACCTCAGTTTGGAATATCTTATCCCTGCTATTTAGGCTCTCATATTTAGCTTTAGAGGTTCAAATATTGACCCTTAGCCTGTATATCACTCAAACCTAAATTTTGGAGCAGTGCTTGTAAGTGCTTGTTTGCAAGTTTTTGGGGAATGTCATGGAGTTGTTAACTTCTTAAATACTGTGTACTTCCAGTTCTTTGCTTACATCTTTTTCCTTCTGTTATTCTGAGGGGCATGAATTAATACTTCTGTTTAATATTTTTAAAGTGTTTTCTTCCATTTACTAGTATATTTAGGCATTTGCTAATATATTAAACTCTTAGCTATTAATGTTTCCTTTGGTTTAAAAGACTGAATAATTTGATCAATAAAGGACAAATTTCTTGGAGAGCACATTTGTCAAAACAGAAATGCTTGTATGGTTTTAAAAATTGTAAATCATGCCTATATTTGGGCTTACTGTCAAGTGTTTTAAAAATTCCTATTTGTTTTCACAGGAACTGTGTATAGTAGTTTGTCTGAAAGACCTAACCAGCATTGTTGACATTAAAACATCAAGCCGACCTGCCATGATTGGTAGTTTAACAGATGGGTCTACAGAAACGTTCTGGGAGTCAGGAGATGAGGACAAAAACAAAACTAAAAACATCACAATTAACTGTGTAAAAGGAATCAATGCACGTTACGTTTGTGTTCATGTAGACAATTCCAGAGATCTTGGGGTAAGAGGAAAATAAAACTGTCTCTCATTGAAGGTGCATAGTCCAAGCTGTACATGTTTATCAATCAAGAAACACTGTTTTCTTTGTCAATTGGTAGTTCTAATTCGGAAGTTCACATTTCAAAGTAAAGTTTCAAAGTCCTGTGATTTAGAAGGCAGGAACTGTTTTGATCAGACCAGCCCGTGTGAATTTGCAGTTGCATAAAACTGAAACTGGGAAATGTAATTCTTAGTGGCATGTTCTATTTCAGACACATTTTCAATCATTTAATTATTTTAGGTTGCTTTTCTTGCTCATGGTTTCTGCAGAAGCATTGAAATAAGGAGCTGTTACAAAATCCAAATTTTCTAGACTTTCTACATTCTTTTTTATTGATCTGTACAGTTATGTTACATATATATCTGTGTTTCAACTACAGCTTTTCATACAAAGAGCAGACTATGTTAGAGAGCTGTATTTTGGAATTCTTTGTCCTTGCTTCCGATCACAGGGGGTTTTTTGTAATGAAGCAATTTTTCTCTTTTATGTATGTACTCCCTTAATACAGAAGAAGTAGTCAGAGCTGTCTCAGTTGAAGTGCTTCATTCTTATTTTGCTTGTTGCAGAACAAAGTAACCTCCATGACCTTCCTAACTGGCAAAGCAGTAGAAGATCTCTGCAGAATAAAGCAGGTAAACATTTTAACAGCTGACATAGAAAAATTGCTGTCATTTTTTGTGCACATACTAGAGATTCTTCTGAGCAAATAGTTTCTATTTCTTATGGTAGATAAATTACTTTGCAACTATCAGACTTCATAAGAAGCCTTGGAAAATACTGTATTATTAATGACAGAATTCAGTTATGTATACTGATTATTGATCAAGCTTTTACTCTTCTACTGAAACAGAACAGGGTTATGTAAAATGTTCCTTGGATTAATTTAGTTTTAATTACGTATATGGTAACTTTCCTTTCAGCTGTAGAAGGTTTCCCAAAAAAGCTCCCAGAACACAGGCAGGGACTGATTCAGCTTTGCTTCCTCTTTGCTCTGACACTTCTCCAACATCTTTTTACCTTCCAGCACACCCACATACTGTATCCTGTCTCATGGTATTGAAAAAAAAAGTTAGCCTTGTCTGCTGCAGCACAGTTCAATGCAGACACTGAGAATTAATGTAGAAATGGGAAAGAACAAATATTTGCTTGATCATAAATGAGGCCATGGATAGGAGAGAGGACTCACTTGGCTCAGGACTTGGGTTTTTCTGAGTAGTGATGTGAGGCACTATACCCTATCAGTGCTTGGTTTCCAGTAGTGACACTGCAGTTTCATATGAAATATATGATTTCGTATAGCATTAATTATGTTCCTTCTTTTTTCAACAGTACTTACTTTAAAATACACTTAATTTGATACAGATCATCTCCCTTTTTTACAGTTAAGTCCTGCATGTCTTGATTTAAGGGTAGCAAATCCTGACTTCCACTGCGTAACAATTTCTTTGGCAGGGGTTTGTGTGAATAGAGATGAAATAATGTATGAAATTATAATTGTGTGTTATATTTTCAGTTAAATTATAGAGGCTGGTTTTTTATTTTTTCATAAAAGTAGTGACCAATTATTCGTTTTAGGAGTTGAGTATTTTTAATATGTGAACTGTTGCTTTGAGGATAAAAGAGATAGGTAGGCCATTATTTCTAATCAGCTTTACAGATAAAACAGAAATGGCTGTATGTCACTTTTTAATCTGAACTCAGGAGGTTGAGTATTTTTATAATTAAACATAAGTCTTACTGTTCAGGTTGAGGTTTTCATTACAAGCACAGTATTTGTTACAGTGATATATGATGATAGGTGACTTTTTGTTTGATGTATTATCAGTTTCCAACTTTATATTCCTCTTTAATAGGTAGACTTGGATTCAAGACATATTGGCTGGGTAACAAGTGAGCTTCCTGGGGGTGATAATCACATCATCAAAATTGAATTGAAAGGTCCGGAGAACACACTAAGAGTTCGACAAGTAAAAATTCTTGGATGGAAGGATGGTGAAAGCATTAAAATAGCAGGCCAGATTTCTGCAAGTGTGGCTCAACAAAGAAACTGTGAATCTGAGACGCTGCGAGTATTCCGACTTATAACATCCCAGGTGGGATTTTAATGATGTGCTATACAGTGAAAGTTACTATGAAGTGTAGGCTTTAAGTGCTTCATGCTTTAATGGAAAACGTCACATCTGCACACATTTATCTTCAAGATGTGCTGATTTTCATTGTCTTTCTTCCAGGTATTTGGGAAACTTATCTCTGGAGATGCTGAGCCAACCCCAGAACAAGAAGAAAAAGCACTGTTGTCTTCCCCAGAAGGAGAAGAAAAAGTACACAATGTATTTATTTGTATTCTATCAATAATACCTTGCTGAAAAACATGATCCAGGATTATTTTCAGTATTTGTTCCATTTCTTATGCTGCATCATTTTTAGATCAAAACAGAAGTAAAATGTCACAATTGCTTATTTATAAATATCATAGTGTATTTTTAGTAGTAAATCATAGGGTCTTTCTTTACAGTAAATTATGACTGAGGCATATGCATTCAATGCAAACACCACAGTAATGGTGATGCAAATGATGCCTACAATTACAGAAGTACTTAACACTTGTAGTAATGGTCAGCCTGAAAGTCCTGGCTATTACCTTTTGCCTCATGAAAGACTCTTAATATGTAGAGAAAAAGTAAGAAGAAACTGCACTCTGCTTGTTTTGCTTATTATTTCATTTGATGCTTCAATTCCTCTTACAAAGAGAAAGTTAATACATTGAAGAGGAATTTATTAAGCATAGTTAAATTGATCTTGCTTTTATATCTTCCTGTAAAAAAAGCTACTGACTTATAAAAAAGTTCATTGATATGTTCCATGTTAATTGCTATGGTAATTAGGAAGTGTTCTTGAAACTTTTGATCTAATACTAAATATGCTTTTTATGCAGGCAACATCAGATGCAGACCTGAAGGAGCACATGGTAGGGATCATATTCAGCCGGAGCAAACTGACAAATTTGCAGAAACAGGTTTGTTCCTTTTGAAATTATTTGAGGATTAAATATTGGTATCTTGTAATAAATAAGCTTAGTTTCAGTGAATATTGCTGTGAAGATTTTCACAATAATAGAGCTGTTGATTGATTTTGAAATGTTTTAGTTTATTAAGTTAAGCAGAACCTACTCTTCTGTCACTCATCTTAGCAAACATTGTAGTGTCCTAAAAATGCTTTTTACCATGCTATTGTTTCTAAAATTTTTTAAGCTTTCTGATTATTAAACTGAACAAGAGACTGTTTTAATAAGTGCGTTTTATTTGTGTGTGTTGAGTAAATGTATTTCTTAGGGGGTTTATGTGGAGTGGTTTTCTTAGCCTGAATTCTATGTAAAAAGTAAATTGAAAGGCAGGATCTGAAATAAAATAAAAAACAATTGCAATTAAATTTTCCAGAACAAAGATGAGCAAATTCAGCATTTTATTCTTCATTTGAATTTATGCTAAACAGTAATTTAAGTACCAAAATTCACAGGTTTCCTATTTTAGCCATACTTGCAAAGCTAGCTAAACCACAACGTTTTGCACTTGCTACAAGTTTTTAAGAGCTGCTGTGTGTTGGGCTTGTGTTTGGGCAGGTGTGTGCCCACATCGTGCAGGCCATACGGATGGAGGCGACGCGCGTGCGCGAGGAGTGGGAGCACGCCATCTCCAGCAAGGAGAACGCCAACTCGCAGCCCAGCGACGAGGACGCCTCCTCGGACGCCTACTGCTTCGAGCTGCTCTCCATGGTCCTGGCGCTCAGCGGCTCCAACGTGGGCCGCCAGTACCTGGCCCAGCAGCTCACTCTGCTCCAGGACCTCTTCTCCTTGCTACACACCGCTTCTCCCAGGGTGCAGAGGCAGGTCAGTGCTGACCGCTCCTCCAGTGTCTTGGTGTTCCTAGAAAAGTGTCTTCAGAATCCTAAAATTGTGTGCTTGAAAAAGATACGGAATTTCTTTTGAGAATTGAAGTGTCGGGTTTTAGAGCGCTTGTTTTTTTAGTAAGTAGAGCATGGTAGAAATATCTTCCAGATGAACAGCACAGTGGTTTTTCAGTATTTCATATTATGTGTATATAATACCCATGTAGCCTGTGTAGGCAAGATGAGAGGTTTTTAATTACCAGAGTCTGTGGTGGATCTGGCATGAGTCCTTAGCATCTGTGTCTTACACTCAGGCTCTTAAGTGTAGTAGTGTGGAACTAGACAGTTCCTTTCTGCTCTTGGTATCCTCAAGGTGAGTTTTAATATCTGTTTCTTCCTGAATTTGAGTGTTTTCTGAGTGTATATATAGTTATATGCACATAATATATAAACACATATATATATGTTTAATAATGTTAATAATATATAAACATATAAAATATTTGCATTAGTATAGTTAATGCACTATTTTGTTGCTAGGTGCTGTGCCTTCTTCAGGTGGATTTTGTTTCTCTTGCAGAAGTTTTTATGTCTCATACTCTTTATTCTTTCTTTTACAATATTTGAGCTGTTAAAATCCCACACCTCAAGTTGCCTGGGGGCAGGTACTTAGTAGTTGTGATTCATTGCAGATATGCAATAGCTTTTCAAGAGAACATTGAGGGCTTGCAAAATTACATGTGAAATGTTAAGTCCTTAAGCTTTCATCAGCTTTCATGCTGATTTGGACCAAACTTTGCATGATATGTGCAATTTCAATCCCAGCTTCACCTGGTAAGACAACTCTTGTTGGGTCCAGAGCTATTGACACAGCAAAAAAATCCAGTTAGGCTATCAAAAGGAAAAACAAAGGAGTCAGAAAAGAGTATTATCATTCTCAGTACCTCAGGCAAGTACTTAGTTTCCAGAAGTCTCAAGTCTCTCTAATAGTTTTACCACAGTTTCTGACATCTCAATAATGCATGTGAAGTGGGTACCATGCAAGCAAATCAAAGTTGTACAAACGTGTATCACTGTTACCCTAAGTCCAGTACCAAACGTAATTTTGTTATTATGTGGAGACTAAGTATTATTTGAGTGAGATCAGTTGTAGACTCTTTGGCCTCGTCTCACTGCTTACATTAATAAACACTTCATCATAAGATAGAAATACTGCAGAATTTCTTACAGGATTAATTAAGTACAGCAGTTAGATTGAGTCCTTCTAACTGAAATAACTTGTGAAGAAGGACTTTAGTTGATGTTGCTTGAAAACTGCACCTGTCTTGGTAAGAATTGTGGTGTTGTGTATTTTTTTTCTCCAGGTAACATCATTACTGAGGCGTGTTCTGCCTGAGGTAACCCCCAGTCGCCTGGCAAGTATTATAGGGGTGAAGTCTCTTCCACCAGCAGATATAAGTGATATAATTCATTCAACAGAAAAAGGAGATTGGAACAAACTAGGTATCTTGGACATGTTTTTGGGATGCATTGCCAAAGCTCTCACTGTACAGCTAAAAGCCAAAGGAACTACTATCACAGGGACAGCTGGCACTACTGCAGGCAAAGGAGTTACTACAGTCACACTTCCAATGATCTTCAATTCCAGGTTTGTTTAAAAATATGTAACAAATTACAACCTACTGTATGCTGAGTATGTACACTATTTCTTTGTGCTGGATTTTGACAAATACTAGCTATTTGAGTTTATTTCATCTATTTCCATTTATCCTTTGCAGCTATATTCGGCGAGGTGAAAGTCACTGGTGGATGAAGGGGTCAACACCTACACAGATTTCAGAGATCATCATTAAACTCATTAAAGACATGGCAGCTGTGAGTTTCTATCCTTTAAATGTGGATGATATTCAAATATTTCTGATAATGAAAAGTACATTTTTTATTACTTCTGTTACAGTTTGTGTCAGATTGAACTGTTAAAATGTGAGTTGGTCTCAAGAAAAAAACCCATACAGTTTTCTGGATAGAGTCTAGGGTTAAAAGCAGTAGCAACTGAGTTCTGATTCTGCTAAACAGAAATCCAGTTTTGAAATACGCTTTGTAAAAAGTTGCTTATACTAGAAATTTAAGAGATAAAAAATAATGGTGGGTAATTTTCTAACATTATTAACTTAAAAGTTTGATTTTTAAATCTTGAGCACTCAGAACTTCAATTGAAAAGTAAAACTTATCTGTGAAGCAAAATTGCTTTCATGTAACTATATACAGACTTATTGTATGGATTTTCTGGTTGAGATTGACTTCTTTCAGTCACTGAAATTTACACTTATCGTTACTTATTACTCTATCTGAGCTTAAATTTTCCGTAGTTCTGCTTCACACAATTTTTTTGGCAGAAAAATTGATGAAAAGTGAATCAGGTATTTCCCAGAAACAATATTGGCAAAAGAAAAAATGGTTTTGTATATGTTTTTGGGAAAGGAATTTAGTTGGGAGGTTGTTTTCCTTAATTCTGCACCTCTTTCAGTGAGATGCTCTTAATGACCCAGATTTTACTCTGTGAATACTCTTTGAAAGATTTTTCACTATTTTCAGAATGGAAGTCCTATTTTCTAAACCATTCACTGTGCTTGGATAAGGAGGTTCCTTCTCAAAGTTGCTGAAGCTGGATGGGAGTTCTCTGCAATTGCTACTGTTGATTCTGACTACAAGATTTTAGAATCTCACAATTGATAAGAGTTACAATTAAAGTATGCCTGTATTGGAAAACTTTTTTTGAGGCTTTTTAGACCTGCTAATTATCAGCAGGGTGGCATCAGTGTAACTATCTTCTTCGTAAGAGTTACAAATGTGATTCCTTTCATGTAACATTTTCACCATTTGCAATGTGTAGGTACCTGTATCTGAGTTAGTCACTATAGCTTCCTTTTTAGAGTCCAGTGAATCTCAATTAATCTCTAATTATCTCAATCTCAATTAAAGTTCAGCATGAAGTTTAGAACTTTAGAGATTACATTAAGAACTGAAGGATGCAGCAGCCTCTGAATCAGAAACTTGATGGTATGAGTCAGTGCCATAGGCTCAGGATGTTAAAGATTGGAAAGTATGCTATGGTTCTGATGTTTGCTGTGTACTCCTCTTTATTTCTTTCTAATACAGGAACTGTGGACTCTATTCAGGAGGCTGAGCTAGGCATGTGAAGCTAATTTTTATAGGAACCCACGTGTGATCTGTGTGCTGGTCACAGTCACTTACCCGTGCTCCAGCTCTGCATTTTTCTTTCTCCAGAAGGTGTGGGAGACACTTTAGGAGAAGGACTTTTCATTCTTCAAATCATACCCCTTCTATCTATTCCAAGTTAATTATTCCAGTAGTTGCTCAGAGACAACCTCAATTCGTCACCTCAGTATTTGAGGGCTAATTTTTACCAGATCTGACTGATTTGAAAATCAAGGCCAGGTTGGATGGGGCTTTGAGGAACCTGGCCTAATGGAAGGTGTCACTACCCATGGCAAGGGTGTTGGAACTAGATGATCTTGAAGATCCATTCCAACATAAATAATTCTGTGCAAACACCTAATTTATCAAAGTCATCCCAAATTTCCTCTTTTTCTGTTCTAACTTGAGATACTAACCTAATGTTTTGTAGCAGTTCTAGTTACAGTTTTAGTTGCTCTTAATATTAATAAAAGCTGTAATAAGTTGAGTTTCCTCTTTCACAGGGTCATCTGTCAGAAGCTTGGTCACGTGTGACAAAGAATGCTATTGCTGAAACCATCATAGCTCTGACCAAAATGGAAGAAGAGTACAGATCACCTGTGAGGTGCATTGCAACAACCAGAGTAAGAACTTCACCAAACTTAGTGATGAAGCATTAGTTCATTGTAAATGTGCAGTAGGAGCCCATTCAGGAACCTTCTTACATGTTAGAAATACACAAGCCAAAACTGAAGTAGAATTAAATGTGCATCTTGGGAATCTCAGAAATAACAAGGAATAAGTGTGATGCTGGTGTACATTTGGGGGTTTATTCTTTAAATAATTCTGCTTGAAGTTTGTCACTCTTGCCTTACATTAAATCTGAGATCATCTGTGTGGAATATTGCACAATGTCTTCTTTCAGCTCTCCAAGCAATTATTAAAAGTGGTTTGACTTCTAGGTAATCAGCTGCCACATCTCAAGCCTATTATGAAAACACTCTAACAGATGTTCTCTAGGATAATTAAGCTAAGCTTCACTTGAGTTTGTCTCAAAAAATATTTGCTCAGCCATTTATTACCGACATGGTGTAACCTGGTGATTTTCTTTCCTTAGTCTTTACTTTGTCTGTGAATCCTTTATAGAAAGTAAGGACTACTTTAACCTTCAGATTGCTTGAAATACCATGAAAATCATATTTGTAAATTATGACATTCGTGCTGTCATAGGGACTATAGCTTTTAGCTTCTCAATCTTAGTAATTACATGTAAAAATAAAAATAAGTTTGCAGTGGTTTCAAGCAATTGACACATTGTTTTCCATCTTAAAAGGCTGTACCAGTTGTCCTTTTCATCATTTTTGTTGCTCATGTAGTCTCTGCTTTCTGGAAGTCACAGTCTTGGACTACCACTGGTTTCTGCTGTCATCATACTAGTTGAATCAGGTCTTAGAGGAGTCCTGAATGTCAGCCCAGCTGCTCCTGTGACTGAATGTAGTTCTGTCATGGAGATGTGGGAGATGCTTTGGGAGAGAGTCCAGTAAAGTTTCTCAACAAAAACATTTTTATTCAAATCAAGTGTTTGATTAAAGATTGTTCCAAAAAGCAGCTGTCAAGTGCCTTTCAGTTTTGTTTGCAGTGACAAATTATCCTCATGTAGCTCATCTGTTCAGGATTTCACTGTAGTCAGTGGAGAAGAGAGAAAAGCTTCCTTTGACTAGTTAGCTCAGAACCCTTTTCTAGGTAGTGCCAATTGCCCTATGCAGTGAGGAGGGAACAGGGAAACCAGTCTCACTGAGCTGAAGTTTTTGAGTTGTTTTTGGGGTTGATTTTATTTTTATTTGTCTTTGTCCTTGAATTTCTTCTTCCTCAAGGCCTGCAATGTTTGGGAGCAATGTGCAAGTCTGCATTTGTCATATTTCTTCATGCTGTGCTTTGGTTGATCTTCCTCCACTTTTTCTTTCTTGTGTGCTGGCTACTGTATTTATAATCATAAAGTGGCACACCTGAAAGAAACAAGGTAGTTCTCAAAAGTTAAGTAAGTTTTATTGTGTTACTGACTTATTTTGGAAAATAAACTTGCATTGTATGAGCAGGCTTCAAGTAACAATAGAATTTGCAGGTAACAGTGACATTCTTATCTGCCAAAGTTTCTCTATTCAGTATTTGGTTTGATTTTAATATGTCTAAGACATTTAATTCTACCTTGCCTTTCAATAGCTGTGGCTGGCCTTAGCTTCCCTCTGTGTACTTGATCAAGATCATGTTGATAGACTGTCCTCAGGAAGATGGATGGGAAAGGACGGACAACAGAAACAGATGGTGAGACTGAAATCATACGATTTTGTGTTTATTTTGATATATTCACTCATCAAAGAATTTATAATAATGATAGAGAATGGTAAACTTGGCCTTTCTCCCTTCTGTCCCAGTGAGGATTGTATATATATGTTTGAAGTATTTTTATTCTAGATGAGCACTGCTTAGAAAACAGAAATTCCAACTTAAAACAGTAATATTGCAATTCTACCAGTATTCAGGATGAAACAAGGCCTTCCTAACACAACTAATATCCCCACTTGTGGGGATGAGTTTTTTAGTAGATTGAGTCAGTTTGTACAGCACCCTCTATTAGAGCTTTTTCCTTCTGTCTTAATCCCTGTCACAAAATAAAATCAATTCTTTGTGTTACTCAATAACTACTTCTCTGTAATTTAGCTTCCTCTTGCCCATCTCACTAGAGAATGATTACCCCAGGGAGAAACTCCTTCTAACTGAATTTAGTAAAACTACCATTGACTCAGAGGATTTGTAAATTTGATATGGAATATGATTCTGTCATTACTTTTCAGTTGACAAAATGCCTGTACTTTTCAGTATGACCAGAAGCTTGTGATTTTTTAATACCATTTTAGAAAGAGCACAGTAATGAAGCTGGTCTCTGTATATCTTGGTTAGGTGGATCCCTGTGGAAAGCCAGGGAAGGGTGTGCAATAGCAACCAAGCATAGTTAGAGCAAAGAAGCATCCAAAGCAGTTCAGTGTAGGTAGAAACAGAATACAGGAGACACAAAGCGGCAGCAGCATCAAGGAATAAAACTCTGCTGAGAAGGAAGCAAACAAAGAGGTTTCTGAGGTGATGAAGAAAGTCAGGGGTCTTGGAGATGGCAGAGGAGCAGCCAAGACATTGTCACGCAGGTATTCAAGCTGCTGAACCCAGCCTGAAATTCCCCAATCCTGTTTCACATCAGGATATTCAAATGTTGAGATGAACTGTGTGTCTCCCTGCCAGAACTGCTTTGAGAGAGGTCTGTTCTAGGGTTGCATGAGAGTATCATGGAAACCACGTGTTCTGGTATTACAGTGGAAACTTGTTCTCAGACATGTGCGTAGTCAAAATCAGCTGTTGAAGTCTATTCGTGGGGATATTTTAAATTGCAAAACAGAACCCTGCTGAATTAAAAAAAAAAAATTATCAGTACAGCAACTTAATTTTATGATGGATCTTGAAGTTTTTTACTTCAACCATACTGTCTCTGAGGTATGGATGACCTACAGCTTCGTTTAGATGTTTGAAAAGAGTGAACCTACCATACCAAAGTAATGAAAGGTAAATATCATGCCTGTTGACTGACCTGAGTACTCATATCTCTGAACTTTCCTGTTAACATGCCCATAACCTATTGTTACCACATAAGCCTCTTCTCAAACTAGTTGAAAGCAATGTCTCAACTCTGTTGTTGAAAAACACATTTTTGGTGCATCACACAAAATACGAGATTAAGGGTATAAGAAAAACTGATGTCAGAAATTGAGGAGGTTTGTGTCAAGGAATAATAGTTTTAATACTGATTATTTTAAAGATAGCATTAATAGTCCAAACAAGCTCTTTATCTGCTTTTATATATTGGAGGGCAGGTGTGGGGTGTGTGACTGAGGGGAGAATAAAAACAGATGCTGAAAGGAAGTGAAGGACTTAGTAAAGGGGAATTATTTCTCTTCTTTTTTTTCTCAGCCAATGTGTGATAACCATGATGATGGTGAAACTGCTGCAATCATTTTATGCAATGTCTGTGGGAATTTGTGCACAGACTGTGACCGATTCCTTCATCTCCATCGGCGAACAAAAACTCACCAGAGACAGGTAGAGTATACATGGCTCCGTGTTGTGTGCTCTGCATCATTGTGTGCATCTCCCCAAATAAAATATTGCCAAAAGGCAGTAGCAAATACTGAATCTGAAAAGGGTGCTTTATTTTATTTTGGAGACGGGATAAATGTGTTTCCAGTTAATTCTCTTTAGTTGTTTTTGGTTCCATTCTCGTGTCCTTTATCTTTTACAAAGATTAGAAAATCTTGCAGCAGTTCTTAATTCTAGTTCTTATGCTACATTAGCTTTTTCTCTCTTGTTTTTCTCTCTTGCTTAGGAACGCTTTTTTAAGACAATTTAGAAGCTGCATAGACTTTCTTAAGTGTATGTTGATTCTTTATTCCTGTTAAATTTTATCTCCTTTAGTACTTCTGTCACATGAGTCAGTCCTTGTCAACCCCTTCATTTCTAATGTATGTGTATTCCTTTTTAATATCCAGGAAGATGATTTGACAGCAGATATTCCTACTGGTTCCTCTATGAGTCTTCTCTTCTTTTTCAATTTTCCTCTAGCTTTTACTGTGTTTTCACAGATAAATATGTTGCCCTATCTATAAGCTTGAAAATTTCCTGACTTATTTTGGTTTTGTTTTTAGGATTGAAACTATTACTAGATGCAAGTTTTTATAATTTGCTGAGTACTCTGCTAGCAATTATTGTTCTTCCGTGGTATTCTTTTATCCTTTTCATCTCTAAATTTAAAACTACATTTTCTTTGGATTTTTCTTTGTCATTGAAACTTTCCTGTTTCATCATCCTAAGAAGATCCTTTTATGTCTACTCTTCTGTCATGGCACAGCACAGTGTAGTCTCATTCATTTTTCTGATTTCTCCTATTTAGCCTGTTCAGATTACAGTTGATAAAAAGTAAGTTCTTATCTCATAGAAAACCTCACATTTTTCCTTTTATCTGTCCAAAATAGCTACTTACCAGATTTTCCTATTTACTTCTAAAAGCATGTTTAAACTTCTGCTCTTTATTCACCACTTTTACCTTTACATCTCACGTGTTAAGCCTCTCAAATTCAACTTTAATTCTGTCATATTCCCTCTGTCCTGTTTTCTGTTTGCTTCGTGTCTTTGTCCGACTTCTGTCATACATACCTCTTCGATGTATTTTCTCTCCCCTCTAGAAAGGACAGTCTGTAAGTTACTCAGATGTGCTTATATGAATACTTTGTGAAGCAGTTACAGGTTTTTTTTCTGATTCTAGTGAAAATTAAAGTGAGTTGTATACATCCATACCTGGGAAAAAATCTAACTTTTATTGCATTGCAGGTGAAAAAATGCAAACAGAACTGCCTTCAAAGCTTGGGAAAGGAACAGAACAAGCGACTGCATGAAATTCCCTAAGGATCTCTTGCAGTTTTTTTTTATTTTGCAAAAACTTTCTATTTTCCTCATTGTAGCCAAAAGTATCCGCTGTGTATTATACAAAAGTCAAAAGTATTAGTATTACAAACATCTATAATTGTTATTCTATAGTACATGTTATTAAGACCCTAATTCTCAATGTTGCTTTGATAAACTACTAGTATGGTTATGTGAAGATATATCTGATGTTATCTTGTGCTTTTAATGTTCTGTGGCCTAGTGGATGTGTTGGGTAGGAATTATCAAGTCCAAGCTCTGTATTTATTAAATCAGAAAAAAATGTGCAGCTCTATTCTTAGCATTGCTACACTATCATTCTCCTCCATGTTAGATCAAGAGTTAATTTTATTCATTTTTACTTCTAAAAACATGAAACCTTTATCCTGCATATCTGCAATATGTTTTCTAAAAACATGAAACCTTTATCCTGCATATCTGCAACAGCTTGCAGTAGACAATCATATGGAATCTATAAAATGTGTGGTGTAAATTCAAAGAGAGCAACAAAAATAACAGAGACACGTCCATGCTCTTAACTAAACATGCTATTTAGGATCTGTTTGGTTAACTTGACAGGTGTTCAAAGAAGAAGAAGAAGCTATCAAAGTTGATCTCCACGAGGGCTGTGGTAGGACCAAGCTTTTCTGGCTGATGGCATTAGCAGATTCTAAAACTATGAAGGCTATGGTGGAGTTTAGAGAACAGACAGGTAAAACACAACTGTTACTACTTGCTCTTTATCCTGATTATTGTGATTTGCACCTGCTTTAGGGCAACGCTTTTAAATGTTTGTTAATAAAAGTAGAGTAGTTTAGCTGTATAAGAATCATTGGATTTCTGGTTGTTTTCTGTGAATGCTGCTTTGATGCCTGATAGAGTATCAGCCCCTTGTGTTTGATTAGAACATTTTTGGCCTTGTTCTCTCTTGTGGCTGTAGGCAAACCAACCACCAGCAGTTCTGAAGCATGTCGGTTCTGTGGATGTAGGAGTGGAACAGAATTATCAGCAGTGGGAAGTGTTTGTTCTGATACAGACTGCCAGGTGTGTATTAGCAAGTATCAGTCATTATTTACATAAATAGAAGAGATCTTAGGATGAAATGGGCTTCTTGTGTTGAATAAACCTTGTTTATCCCTGTGGTCCGTTTTAAATCGGATCTCATGTATGAAAAAGTTCTAGTATTGAATATTATTATTCAAATACTTCTGAGTTCGTAAACATTTATTTTAATTACAGACTACGAACACTAATAGTCAACTAAGATACTGGGTAGTTTCATTATTATTTTCAAAAGTACCTCAAGTTTTCACAACAGCCTTGCAATTATAAAGTACACACTGTCAGTATAAAGTCAAATGTACTGGAAAGCTTGATAAAAAGAGTTTGCTCAACAGTCTGTGTATTATGTGAGTGTAGAACATTTAAGACTTAGCCAGGTTTGTCATCTGTATCCACGTATCCTGAGTGTTTCTGGTGCCCTACAGTGGGTGCAGTTGGCAGAGGCCCAAATCATAACCAGTTTCTTTTCCTCACCTTACTTATTTCTGTTTAAGTGAAGCAAATTGGTCATCTTTTTTTATCTCTCAGCCTATGAAGACATAATATTAACACTACTTAAATTCAGTTCTATTTGTTGCTAGCTTCTGGGTAACTTTTGTAAGTTTTCTGTGTATTAGGGATGGGAATTAGAGGTGGTTAAAAATCCATATTCATGTAAAATCGCTTTATGCTCATTAACGATTAGCTTATAATATATTCTTAAGAGTGAGTTACTTGAAACTTCTCCAAAATCTGCAGATATCTTAAAGGCTGTTAATACAGGGTCAGCAATGTTTATGCAGGAAGCACTCAATATATAAAAAGCACACAAAGGATCAAAGAACAGTTCTCTTTCTATTGAAAGTTTTAAATTATGATTTCATTAAGCCATTTGCATTCAGGAGCAATGCAGGTAAACAAAGGAAACATTGTTATTTCAAGGACACAACGTTCAGCTTTTCCCAAGTTACCTGAGGCAGCAGCAGACAATATAAATCATGATTCTTTCATCTCAGTTTATTGCACGGGCCAACAGTCCTTCAAAAAGCGACGCTTGTCAGAACTCCTTACTTTCCATTTGTTTAGGAGTACGCTAAGATTGCCTGCAGCAAGACACACCCCTGCGGTCACCCCTGTGGGGGCGTTAAGAACGAAGAGCATTGTTTGCCGTGCCTGCATGGCTGTGATAAAAACGCTACAACTCTCAAACAAGATGCTGATGACATGTGCATGATCTGCTTTACTGAAGCACTTTCAGCAGCACCAGCTATCCAGGTTGGTTGGTTGGTTGGTTGTTTCCCCTTTTGAGAGATTACTATTAGGATTGTCAAGTGTAGTATGAAGGAAGTGAAAATATAAAGCCTTTCAAATTACGCTCTTCAAAATTTGAAAACAGACACCATAACAATAGTTAAGCTACTTAAAAAGCTTTCTTTTTGTCTGGCATTCGATTTCAAGAAAGCAGATTGGATCAATTTCATTTGCTACATATACTTTATTAAAATACATGGTATTTTATAAAGGAGAAAAACAACTGAGGTAATTAGTGGATATAATTCATAGTTCAATTCAAGTGTATTTCATATATCCGTAGGTGATCTTGGAGTGGTTATGATTTGAATGACCATTTTACATTCTTCTTTGTTGTTAAGAAGAAAATAGGGGTCTTCTAGGATTTTAAATAAATTAATATTGGAATTGGTACATATTGCCCCTTAAAAGCAAATAACTACTACTACTTTATTAGTTAATGTAACTTAAATATTCACTTACACTCTGCTCTTTTCTAAAGCTGGACTGCAGCCATGTTTTCCATTTGCAATGCTGTCAACGAGTACTAGAAAACAGATGGCTGGGGCCAAGGATAACTTTTGGGTTTATGTCCTGCCCAATTTGCAAGGTAAATGAGCTGTGTGCCTGCCAAAGTCAAGCAACTTACCTGATACTTTGCTTTTTTTTGTTTTGTTAATACTGTATTGCTTGTTACAGTATAAATGAGTTAGACATGACTTGTTTTCTTAATTCCACATGTTGCTATAGAAAGACTAGCATTGATGCATCTTTTAACCATCTCCCACTGTTCCCTGAGGTGTCCTCTTAAAAAGAAAGCACAGTCCAGACACTGTCTTAATATTGTTTTATTCTTACCACCATGAGCTTGCAAATTCCCAGTATTTGGTGGTAGTGGGGAGGGTAAGAAGTAATCTTAAAGCACACTATCTTGAAGCAGGAATTCTCCATTTTACTAACCACTTTTAAAATTGCTTTACTTTTCAGTGTGAGGGCAGAGCCGAAGAATACATGTACTTAGCTCAGCTAAGTTACTAACAATTCCTCTTGTACTCTATAAATTGCTGTAAGCAAAAGCATATGATAGCTGCTGGAAAGAAGAGCACCTTACCCCACCCTAGGAATTTGAAATTTGGGAATGGTCAGCCATTCTGCATGCTGTGGTTCTTCTGTCATGTTGTGTTGTGGTAATTTATGGCAGTAGCTCGTGGTCACTAATTGATAAAGAACTGCCATAGAGGACTGTCAGTCATTATGCTTAATTGCTGACCAGTAAGCCAAAAAGGACCAAAATTACAGAAAATACACAATCAGAATATCCCTGTGCTATGGTGAATATTTCATATACGCTTCACCACCTGCCTGGCTGTTAGTCTTTTGGAAGGGTTGATGTTCCCATATCACAACAGGCCATAGAAAAAGCATTCATGGATACTATTTTTACAGCAAATAAGAGTACATTCCGTATCAGCTGTTTTTTGAAACGTCTATTGCCCAGGCCCTTATGTTTTTATGACATCTTATCATGCTATTTGTGCCTGACCATAACACAAATTATCATAGCTCTTGGGATAAAGATGCAAGATACATCAATCAGCATTTTTTTTATTTCAGAACAAAATCAATCACACAGTATTAAAGGATTTGCTTGATCCAATCAAAGAACTCTATGAAGATGTAAGGAGAAAAGCGCTAATGAGATTGGAGTATGAGGGGTTGCACAAGAGTGAGGCCATCACAACGCCAGGTGTTAGATTTTATAATGACCCAGCTGGCTATGCTATGAACAGATATGCTTATTATGTTTGCTACAAGTGCAAAAAGGTAAGGTGTTATTTATTAAATGTATGTTACCATTTCAAAAGTAATTTCTTAGAACGTATGTTTAATATATGGTGTATGGAGCAAAAAAGCAGGAAAAGGTGTTGTTTATAGAATCATAATTTAAAAAATCAAGTGTTGGGTTCATGAGATATACATAGTATCTTAGCTAGTAAAGCTCAAGTGTGTATACAGAGCAGCTCAGAAACCAAAAGCACCTTGAGTCAATGGCCACTTTCCAAGAAGGTGCAGTACCTACTTCCTCCAGCACCTATTCACCTCAAGCTGCTACTTAATTCTGACAAAGGGTTCATAGAGCATCTAAATACTGTTCCAAAAGCCTGACAGTTGCTGGCATAGAGCAGGGCATGTTGCAGGTTTTGGTCTTGTTCATCCTGAGACTGAGGGACATTGCCTGAGTGCCTCAAAACCACATACCTACAAACAGAGTCGAGAGAGATCGGAAGAGTGGAGGCCACTGAAGTGGCAATCATTCATCATATTCCCCTTACAAGTGGAATTGGTTAAACTGAAAAGAATAGTTAAAAGAGTAATTGTCTCTAATCATTTCTATATGCAATTAAGGCATATTTTGGTGGTGAAGCTCGTTGTGATGCTGAGGCTGGACAAGGAGATGACTATGATCCAAGAGAGCTTATTTGTGGTGCATGCTCTGATGTCTCAAGGGCTCAGGTGAGTAAATAACTTCTCTTCATGTTTTTATTTCATTCTGAAACTCTGAGTACCTGAGCTGTACAATAATTCACAGTCATTTGTAATTACATGTATTGTACAGTATTGTATACTATTAAGATATTCTACAGCATGTAGAAGTGAGTTGTTGGGATTGTTAGAACATGGCTACTTCATTGACTGGTGTTTGCTTTCCTTTGTTCAGATGTGTCCCAAACACGGTACAGATTTCTTAGAATACAAATGCCGCTATTGCTGTTCAGTTGCTGTTTTTTTCTGTTTTGGGACAACGCATTTTTGCAATGCTTGCCATGATGATTTCCAAAGAATGACAAGCATCCCTAAAGAAGAGCTCCCACACTGTCCTGCAGGTAGGACTTTGACAAAGCGAATTTACCACACTGAATTGTAAAATAAGTAACAAGTTCTAATTGATACTAGCTTTTCTTGGTGATAGTTTTTTGGTTTTCTGACAATGTCATTGCACTGATCATTTAAACATTAGCAACTTTGATGAAGACATTTCAATTTCCCTATACCAGGTCAGACTCCCGATGTAGAATGATCTGTAAAATTGTATACTGATGAAATTACCACATTATTAAGTGATGTACGTGTACTTAGGTAGCCATTATCTGCAAACTGTTACCCCAGTGCCTTAATTACTAAGTTCATGGGCTGTATATTGATTTTATATTAGTAAGTGATTGGGGGTAAAAAGTGCAGTCTTTTTGTGAAGATATTTGCATAAAATAAGTAAACAAATAAATTGTGATTCCTGCTATAACCTTAGAATTATTGTTTACTGCAGAATGTAACTCTAGTTCATTATTACCAATTTTTCTCTTAGCTTGTGTGAATTTCTTCCATAGTATTAATGAGATAAAACTTCCTTAAGCGACTGTCTATAAGCGTCTTGCCTTTTTAAATTTGAATTTGATTCATTTCAATTACATGGCAGTTTGATATATTTTTTCCTCTTCAAATACCAATTCAACATTTCAACAAGATGTATTACCTTCACTTAGTTTGGGGCTTTTTTGAGGAAATGTAATATATGTTTGCTTACCTTGTCTGCAAGTATTAATCTATTCTTTTCTTTTTTTCCCTTATCCTTAAATTCACTGTAGGTCCCAAAGGTAAACAACTTGAAGGAACAGAATGTCCACTTCATGTTGTCCATCCACCCACTGGTGAAGAATTTGCTCTGGGTTGTGGGGTTTGCAGAAATGCACACACTTTTTAGACTAGCATTTTTTTTAACCAGAGCAAAAGAGGTGCCCTCATCCCTCAAGTGTCCTGAAAACAAAGTCCAGCTGGGATGAGGATGGGACCATTCCATAACCCAGGTAAAAGGAACAATTTACAGTGCAAGAAGGATGCCAAATACCATGTACATAATTCTTGCTGTGAGATATTGACATTTTTTGAACCAAGACATCAAAATTTGTGAGGTGTTTGCATGTGGCCATTACAGTCATCGGCTAGGAAACATTGGACATTTACAAATAAACAATTGTTATTAAAGGATCTGTGTGTCTGTGGACTATGAATGATGCTGGCTTTCAGGAGAAAGAAAAAAAAATATTGATTATTGTATACTGACTTTTTGTAATCTTGTACAATTGTAACGCATCACAAGTGGGGATGGGAAAGAGGAATATTCTGGTTTATTTCCTAGACTGTTATAAAAAAATGTGTTAGGAAGGCATAAATGTAACAAGTATCACACTGTATATAAAGGTATCAATGTTTGTCCTGTATAAGAAATATTAAATTACAACAGCAGTTTCATTTAAACTTCTGGGTTATGTTTGAGCCTGAAATTTTAATGAAGTGCAATACTGAGTGTGCCTCATATCTTGCAGCTGTAAACATAATGGAATGTACATGTCAATAAAGCCACTGTACATTTTTATACAGTGAAAGTCTAACAAATGTGTAAGCCTCCATTTTCAGAAACATTTTTAAAACAGAGTTGTGGGGGAGGGAAGGGGAAGAAGAGAGGTGTCCTTTAATTATTTCAGCAGACTCTTGAAAAGTACGAAAGTTTTTTTGGTAAACTGGTGGTCATGGAAGTACTTAAGACATGAAAATCACTGGTCCATTTCTCAACAGAAAAGTTGGATAAGTGTTCTGGCATTCATATGAAGAATTCTATTTCCATTTCAATTACCAACACAAAAGAAGACTGCATTTTAAATTATTTTTGATCAGTTTTATTTTATTGAAGACTCCTAATCACTTCCACTTTTAGGACAGCTTTTTGAATTTCAAAATGTTCATTTCATAAGAGTCCTAAATCCTCTGCACCTGCCTAATGAATGCAGAATATAACTTCAAGCAGAAACTTCTTTTTATAAGATTTTCTCTTTAGATTTTTTTGTTAGATGTGTTCAACTCCCTTTGTAGCATTTCTGTCTTGAACCTTATGAAAAGTGGGTTACTGCCTTTCACATTTAAGATATTGGTAGTTGGCATCCACACCAGACAATCTGGATCAGACTGGAAACATGGGATCCATCTTGCCTAACTTCAGACATCTGTAATCACAGAATCACAGAAAAGTTGGTGTTGGAAGAGACTTTTGGAGATTGTCTTGTCCAACCCCCCTGCTAAAACAGGTTCACCTAGAGCAGCATATGCATCTGCACTTTGAAATAGTTCTGAATAGTTCACACAGCTGTGAAGTACAGTTGATCTTATTCACTATAGCTCTGCTGAGGGATCAAGACAGGCTGGATCAGTGGGCTGAGGCCAATGGTATGAGGTTCAACAAGGCCAAGTGCTGGATCCTGCACTTGGGTCACAACAACCCCATGCAGTGCTACAGGCTGGGGGAAGTGCTGGAAAGCTGCCCAGCAGCAAAGCACCTGGGGGTGCTGGTCAACAGCAACTGAACGTGAGCCAGCAGGGTGCCCAGGTGGCTGAGAAAGCCAATGGTCTCTGTCAAAAATGGCCTATGTCAAAAATAGTGTGGCCAGCAGAACCAGGGAAGTGATTGTCCCTGTATTGGGTGTCTGACCCATTGTAATTTTTAGAAAATTGGAGTATAGCACCATCCTTACAGATTAATTCTATTTTTTAGCTTTTCAGCCTTTTATTTTAGATTAATGTGAGTATTAATTTAAGAAATTGAGATTATGGTGTGGAAAGGACATGACACTGTTCATGTTTAGTTAAAACTGATAGAGTGAGGGATAGGCAGTACTGCGGAAATGTTTCTCTCACACACAGCTGGCCATCCCCTATCCCCACTCCAGGGAGGCAGCACAGCCACGTGTGAGCATCAGGCTCTTGCACAGAGCTCAGCTCCTCACGTAATGGTTGAACCTTGGACACGCTGCTCCCACACTGTCTCAGACATTCACGTCACCACATCCCCCCATGCCGATCTCTGCCGGTGATTATAGCAGATGCCAGCACAGGCTACTAATCAGATCAGTCCACAATAAGATTGCTGTATGCCTTTCCAGCAGTCTCACATGTTTTTCTGTCAGCTGTTGATCCACTGCCCACGCAATGGAAATAGTCTGTTCTTGTTTGTAGCACCCTGTTAGCCACAGCCCACCACACTCAGCTGGTTTATACCCAACTCAGCTCCTGGCCAAGGCGAGGCCTCAGTGCTTGCACTTGGATTGTTAGTTTAAAAATAGCTTAAACTTTTATGGGTGTATCCACCCACTGAACACAATGTGAACAGTAAAAGTTAATAAGGTACAGCTAATTAACATGTCATCATCAGGGCCAAATAAGCCTGGTCCTTACAAAACAGGTTTTGCTAATTCCGTCATACTAGGCTTATGTTTCACCTAGACAGAGGCTTAGCTAGGGAGCTTCAGGCCCACCCAGTCATTCAGAATAGAACTCAAACTTTGCTGGGCTTTTCCACAGCCCTTGTTAAGCCATGCCACACATTGCAGGTGCCTTGTCCCTCAGCCCAAGGTGTGCTGGAAGGGCTGCGCTGTCACAGCCCCACTCTCACTGATGGGGTCTGGTAGTGAGCTTGTGCTGCCAAGCATTCCAGGATCTGGCTCCTCACCAGGTATTCCTACAGCAGCCAAATACAGAACAATACACTGATTACACAGCAGCCAGATGCAACAGGGATGCAAGTCATTGATAATCACCCAAGGATGTCCCCTGCCAGCTGGTCCAGGGAGTTTTCTCAGGTAATACCCACCTCTGCAGTCTCTTGAGATTCAGGAGGTGCTCTCTGTTCTTGCCTCAATGTTTCACGTAGGCTGTGGGCTGCTTGTTGAAATACAATCCCTTTGGATGTACCAAGTTTCTTTGTACCTGAAAGGGGATTTGGACACTGAAAGCTTGGATGGGTACTTGAGGCAGTGCTTTGGGTCATCCACTGACCAGCACACTCAGTGTCCTTTGCTATTGCCATCCATGGCATTGCTTCTATGCTCCCACTCATTGCTGCATCCAAGATGATTCAAGTATCCTTAGCCCATGTTAAGTCTCAGCTAATCTAGTATTTCCACCTCCCTGTCTGTTCATTCAGTAATATTCCTTTCCTGAATGTGACTCTGTATACATCGTCCCCTGCACAGTTTAATTTCTCTGCTCACTTAGCTGCCCTGGAGAGCATTCCCACTCCACCCAGCCCCGTTCCTAGGTCTCACCTCTGCCACGTACTCTGCCAGAACAGCCATTAGAGGAAGGGAGGATGGCAGTAAGTATGCTGGCACACAAAGGGAATATATACACCACTGTGGCCACGTGGGCAGCAGTGTCACATCACTTTAAACTAGAGATTCAGGTGGCTTGGTGTGAATGGGGTATGATCTACTAGCAGTAACTCACCATCCTAATGCCAATTCCTAACAAAGATACTTAGAAGCTTGGCTGGGGAGCTGAACAGCTTTTAGAAGGCATTTGCCTGAGGGCAGGTGGTATCAGTGGACAGTCACAGAGCAGTAATTGCAATGGGATGATCCAAGCTACAGGGTAAACACAGCTCCCCAAAGGTTTTGCTCTAATGGACATAACATATGTAAGATGATACACTGGGTTTGCATCCATCTCTGTGTCCCTTTTCTCCAATACAAACAGAATTTGAGCAACAACATTCCAGTTGTTACTCATAAGATCGTTGTCTCTATTTCTACATCTTTGGGTTTTTCCATACTCCTAGTGGGTTGTGGAATGGCCTAGGTTCATAAATCTTTATCTGTCTCCTGATGGAGGCTGGGCACAACTCTGTACCTCCCAGCAAGCAAATCCTAAATTTTGGCACACCCCAAATGCCTTACTGCTGACTGAATTGGACATTTCCCATGAATAGGTGCCCACTGGCAGGACTTTGGATCTGTTCGTCCCGCACTCTCATACATTCAAGGAACTGGTGAATAACTTCTGGGTTTTGCCTCCAGTCCTAGGATACAAGACTTAGAAACAAGCCCTGTTTGAAAACCAGCTTTAGGGTGTCCTTGCAGGACATATTTCACATGACACATAAGGTACCCTCATTCTGTGCCTTGGTACCAAGGTCAATCCTAATACAAATGCCAGCCCTCTCTTAGCAATAAGTCTGTTTGGGAATTTTTACCACTGTGGCTTGCTAAGCATATTAACTCCTCACCCACTGCCAGAGTCAGCTGAACTGATTTGCAAGAAGCCACACAAAGCACAGAGAAAATTCTTGTAAACCTAAGAACTCCTCTACCAGGACGCTGTCAGACCGACCTATCAATGAGCTGGCACTGCCCTTTCCAGCAGCATTGTTCTGTCCATGGATCACACCATGGCAAAATAGAGTGGTACAACAGCTTTTACCCATGAAGCAACCATGGGAGCCATTCATCTGGAAAGAATTTCTAGAGCCTCTAGAGACAGAAACAATATTTAGACAGTGAGGAACCTTTTAAAAGAATTATCTCCAGCTTCTACTGAACCATGAGCAACAACATCAGGTAATCAGCCTGTTGCAGGCAACACTCTATCCTGCTGTTGCTCATCCTTAGTTTTATCTTTTTATTTTTCAGTGGCCATGAGGCCTTAAATTGAGGCCCACTGGTTTAAAGACCGTTTTATTTGCAGCTACTGTTTATAAAAAAAAAAAAAACACAAAAGTTACAGCTCCTATTCTGTAAAGTCTTGCTTGTGATGGATAGAACATACTTATTTTACCAGTCCATAATACCACATTCTAACAGTATAAGAAAGTTCCTCACCACAGAAAATCTTTCTATATGGACATGTTGAGAAAATAAAACCAGGAAATTTCCCTAATGATACCCATTATTGAAAAACATTCACTTCTTTTAGCATTTATAAAGAACAGGTTCAGCTTTCCTCTGTTTTTTCTTTTTCAGCACAATCTGCTGAGAATTAAGATTGTCACGGACATTCTAGACCAGGTCTTCCAGCCACTACTCATCACATTAATATTTTCCATATTTTTCAGAACTTCTATTTTCATTAAATCAGAGTGGGCTACTCATGCCCTGGAAGCCTGACATACTTTCGTCATAGCTGGATCTGGTCTGCTTTGGTTACTTAACTCTCTTCCAACTGCTTCTGTGATTTCCCCCTCTGCATTCTTATCCTAGCCAAATGCAAGCCAGGCTTAGCAGGGTGGAGCACAGCTGCTTGCTTCAGGAATGCTCCAGAGCTACCTGAATATGGCCAGAAAATCAGCACAGGAGACTTTCACTGCTAAAAAGTGCAGCATTTACAATCAAGACCTGGCATTCGAAACGTTGCTGTGGCTTCATCAGCGGGCAGTCTGCCAGCTGAAATGAGGTGTTCTGTACAACCTCAGCCTTAGGTGGGGAGATCCCCTGTTAGACACTGGGATTTTACTGGCTATCTCTTGGCTTTTATGTCTATGGGCTGTTCCTCATCTTCACATGGTGAAGCGAGGGCTGCTTCACATCTCTGCTATAAGTGAGTGACTCACCAGAAAAACTGAAACTTCAGAGGGCTTTTCCTTCTCTTTTGGAAAAATAAGAAGTTACAATGCAGTTTCCTCAATAGTCTCATTTTTGCATAGCCGGGCTCAGCACAAGCCCTGGCCTTTTTCTGTTACTATTGAAAGCATATACAGAAAAAAAAAAAAAAAAGAAAAACCCATCTGCTGTTAGTTAAGTGATTAGTAAGACAGAGAGACTACTGAATGCAGACACACCTGACAGAGGTGTCCAAGTTACTGACTAAAGCTCTAAAGTGCCCAGCCGCCACTGGCAACAACATGGCAACAACACAGACCAGCCCGGACCTGTGGATGTTCTTTGAACCTTTACTGCTTGGCCCCTTCTTAACCTGCTGCTCCAGCCCAAGAGCTCTGCAGGGCTTTGCCTGCCAGCTAAACCAGAGCCAGCCCTGAGGGGTCACCGGGAGCCCACACCACCAGCTGCCCGCAGGTTTTCTTTCATTCAGTTCTGACAAACTGCCCAGTTCCTGTGCTTTGCCCACAGACACCGCAGACATTTTTGTCAGTGCTCTGCACCATGTCCAGGGCCTGGGTTGGCCACAAGGACAGAGCTGCAGCTGCCTTTCTTGCTGATTTTAGCTGCTATGTCCCCAAACAGTGTCATGCTGGGAGCTCTTTCTGCACTTGTTCTCCTCTCCTACACACACAAAGGGTGCCTAAAACTTACACAAGCGGCTACAACAAAGCAAAGAAGGGCACAGGCAGTGAGCCAAACTTTGTTTACTCCAAAGATATGGCAGCAAATTGCAACTGCTCAGCACTGTAAGAAGTCCCTCCCAGTAAGTCAATACAGTGAAACTCAGATAATGCAAGGGTTTTAAAGTAATGTTACCTTAAAATAATGAAATTGCAGCTGTTACATCTCCCAAGACTTCTACACAAACGCAGAAAATATTTGTTTTGGTCAAAAGATGTTTTTTTCTTTTTTTTTTTTTTTCCTGCAGATACCAGAATTTGATCAGAGCATAAATCTTGATGAAAATTTATTTTTACTGACTTCACATGATATGGCTCAGTTACATCACATCAGAATGCACATTATGGTGCCTTAAAACAGTAAGAGGTGACCAGGAGAAGCAGCAGCTGCTTGCTCTGTATTTGTTGATAAAAAATAAATCCTTCTCCTCACAGACTGTGCCCAGGTCTAGTTCCAGCCTTTGCAGTCGGCCTGACTTTGTCTCCCACATCTCCAGCAGTTTGCAAGTTACATACCTGCAAATATGGCTTGTCTTTACTAGAAACTCTAATTGTTATCTTCCCACCATTAGAAGCCAGCTCTGAACTGGAACACAGGGTTTGAAAAGGGAATTCCTAAGCAGTGAGGATGGAAGACATGGAACATTTACAGATGGGGATGGTAAAACAGTTATGGCAGGTTTCTTGACAGTATTGGCTTCATTCATAAACACATCTCATTACCTACCAAGGTTTATGTAGCTGTCTCATATAAATAAGCAAATTATACAGTCACATACTTGCTATTACAATGTTGTCTAAGATACTCATTAATCTGCTCAAGGTGAGGTGATAACTCACCTCTTATTTCCAGATTTTTGTTGCATTTCCTGAAATGCTGAAGACTAGATGTAGATTCATAAATACACACAGAAGGTGTAATGGCTGAGCTTTAGTAAACAGCTCAAGATATTCTGAAATGGAGAAAAAGAGATTATTTTCTCACAGAAATGCAAAATAAAAATTTATATTTCTCACTGAAAAACAACTCTGTTTCTGGACAAGTCTCTTTTTTTCCCCCCACTAATAATCTCAAGGAACTAATTAAAAAAAAAATTAACAGACTTAAAGTATGCAAGGAAATGTATTTCTATAAAGTGCTTCTTAAAGATCTCAGGGATGGTGACATTTGAGTGACCACAGAAGAATGTTTCAGAGCCATTTCAAGATGGGGACGAGCACAGGATCACAAGTGCTGTTTCCAAGAAAATAAATGACAGGAATTGGGATTGTAACAATTTGAGCAGTCATTTATTTACTATAGCTTGCAATAAACGAATAATTAAATTTTGTGAATCTCAATAACCGTAAAAAGTTTGTACACTTATAGGGCTGAAAGATGAGGTGTATTGGAGTGTACCACATGTTCGAAGGACACATGATGACAAGGCATTTGCAGCCCATGGGAAATGTCACACATCACTTTGTCTCGTCCAAGCACATCATTGCCAACGATTGCCAGCCCCAGGACACATTGTTGGTTTGCTTTCCCTGTTACATCTGTTCCTAAGGCCAGCCTCACATGGGGCTGTCAGATCACAGAACATAACTGGCTGTACTGGTGATGAAGATCCAGCTCCACTGCTGGTAATATTCAGCGTGCTCAGGTGGCCAAGAAGGCCGACGAGAACCTGGCCTGTATCAGGAATGGTGTGGCCAGCAGGGCCAGGGCAGTGATTGTCCCTCTGTACTCCTTGTGGTGAGGCCACACCTCAAGTGCTGTGCCCGGTTCAGGGCCCCTCACTACAGGACAGACATTGAGGGGCTGGAATGTGTCCAGACAAGGACAATGGAGCTGNGCGGGCGGGACGGGACGGACCGGACGGTCGGGCGGCGGCGCTGGGGTTGCCTTTGGCGGAAAGAGCTGATGTGGCCGGAGCGAAGGCGCCAGCGCGGCCCGAGCCCCGGTTAATGCGAAGCGCAGCAGGGAGCCGCCANGAACACAAGGGAGGGTCAGGGGGTAACCTTGTCACTCTCTACATCTCCTGAAAGAAGGTTGTAACCAGGTCGGGGTCGGCGTCTTCTCCCGGGTAACCAGTGACAGGACAAGGGACATAGCCATAAACTGCGCCAGGGACGGTTCAGGCTGGACATTAGGAGGAATTTCTTCACAGAAAGGGTGACTGAGCATTGGAACGGGCCGCCCAGGGAGGCGGTGGAGTCACTACGCCTGGAGACATTTAAGGACAGACCGGACGCGGCACTGAGGAGGCACCGAGTGCCATGGTGTAGTTGACATGGGAGTGTTCGATCGTAGGCTGGACTCGATGATCCCGGACGACTTTTCCAACCTAAGTGATTCTGGGATTAGCCGCGGCACGTCTCTAGACTTCACTGCTCGCTCCCTGCCCGA
>VXAX01001797.1:475717-502044 GCA_013399835.1 Leptocoma aspasia
AAAGGGTTATCATTCGGGTGCAAAAAGCTCTGCACAGTTTGTTTTTTTTTTGGTTTTTTGGTTTGGTTTTTTTTTTTTTTTAAAACTGCCGTTGTGTTCTGGCTGCACCTTACTCGGCAATAAAAACAATGTTAAGCACGTGCTTTGCTCCTCCTCCTCCTCCTGCTGCNGGCACAGCGAGCTCGGCTGGGCAGGCCCTTGGGAAAGCGTTATCAGTCGGGTGCAAACAGCTCTGCACAGTTTGTTTTGTTTGTGGTTTTTTGGTTTGGTTTTTTTTTTTTTTTAAAACTGCCGTTGTGTTCTGGCTGCACCTTACTCGGCAATAAAAACAATGTTAAGCACGTGCTTTGCTCCTCCTCCTCCTCCTGCTGCTCCGTGACTGAGCTGTGTGATTAGGGCTGGATGTGGCTATTGCAAACAAGATAGCGTGGGTTGCGCCCAGGTGCGGAGTTCAGAAACAAGTCCTTACAATAGGTGGAGAAATTTACTTGGAAAGTCTTAAGGAGTCAGGCACCCGGCTTTCACCCATCTCTCTGCCCCGGTAGAGTTGGGTATTTTTGTTGGTTTGGTTTGGTTTTGGTTTTTTTTTTCCCTTTCTGCCAAGATCTTAGCTTCTAAAGCAAAGTTGGTTATAGCGGCAGTTTGCAAAACAGTGATACGTGTGTGTCCTGGGTGTGCCAGAAAGAGTTAAAAGTGAGCTTGATGGTTCATGCGTTGCTAAGAAGTGATAAGCAATCATTCCTTGAAAAATAGGTTTTACTCATACAGTAATTTGCTAGCATGGAATTTTGCATCCATGTCTTCCTTCTTGAAAAGTTGGCCTTGGGTTTAAAATGATCAGATCTTTTAAATTACTGGATACATAAAGCAAAGTGAACTGAATTTCTAATTGCATTTGCCTGTTCTTATGTTAAATATCCAGAAAGGTTTACTCTCCCAAGTGGCCTTTTAAAAATAAATATATTTTCAGATAGCTCTGTAAACTTCTGCAGGGAAGTATGCATTCATTAAATTTTGTATTTGTTTTATTGTTGGCATGTGAAGAGGTTGAAAGCAGTTACATTAAAAAAACCCCACTATTCTGATACTTTGAGTTCTGAAACGAGAAACCAAAAATTTGATGAACAAGTTGGTTAAAAATTAGATGACAAAACAGTCACACAGTTCTTAAAGTAATATTTTTTAGTCTTGAGCTTAGGCACTTCTTTCCTGTTTGGAAAAAGTTTGCCAAGGAAATATTTTTGAAAGGTTGTACTTAGTCTCTTTTTAATTACAAGATGTCAGTAACAAAAAAAGTCTGGAAAGGTGTGGTTTTTCCCCATCACTTGCTTTAAGTCATGGCATTTAGAATATATAACTTCTTATTTTCTTGGAAGAAGAAATCATAATCAGTATACCTGTAGTGATGGCTGTGTTGTCTCTCTTTTTTTTTTTTTAAGTTGGTTACTTACAAAAATGTGGGACAGTATCCCACAACTTCCATGAGTGGGTTTCGGTCTGTAACCAGCATGTATTAACTACTTAGAGCTCATCCCAGTTAGCTCAGAGGTGCACACTGAGAGCTGTGGATTACCTGGTCCACTCCTATCATCACATCCCAGAGGCCTTTCTTCCAGAAGGAAAGAGAACACAGTTTTATCAGTAGCAGCTCCCTCCTGGTCTTCTCTGGAAGGGAGACAAAAAAGAGGGAAAAAGCCCCCAAGCCCTACCTTAATGCAGTGATAAAAGTAGCCTACCTGGCTGGAACATTTACGCAGGTTTAGTACCTTGCTAGCAAAAGGTGAGACAGAGCCTCTGTAAAGGAGGACTTGGAGAGCCCAGGCTGACAGTACCTTGTGCAGCTTTTTACAGATGGCTTTGGAAAAACTTGGACATCAAACAGCCAAGCCTGAATTTGGCAAGTTAATAGCTTGCCTGTGGTGAATGCTTGTTGTAACCTAGTTGTTTGGAATATCTGTTTAGCCTAAAGCTTAAGCTAATGTTGCATTTCAGACTAGCTTATTATAAATATTGTTCTTGTACTATGCTGAGTTATTATCTCTAACAGAAACATGACAGGCTTGCAGTGGATTTGCCAATTAATTATTGATTAATTTTAAGTTTAATTCCATTTTTACAGTTGCAAAATCCAGTTCCTTTATGTTTTTGTTAGTTGCACATGGTTCTGAGTCACTGTTCAGTTTTCTTGCTTTTCTTCAGTGGTGAAGTGGCTCAGCAACAGAACTCTTGTCTCTGGCAGAACGCTTGTTCCAGCACAGGAATTGTGTTCTGCATAGCCCCATAGACAGGAACTGAATCATGGAAAACAGTTCTCAGGAAGCAAGTAGAGATTTTTGCCCAGTACTGTTTTCATCCTCTGCTTGCCTCCAAGTGTGCTGGGAGTAAAAATAGGAGTTGAAAAAAGTCGAGACAAATTTTCTCCATCGGTCTTTCGTGACCGTATGTTCAGGTTTGTCTGCATCATCTTATGAGTGGCTTTAGACCTTAAGTGATAGCTTGCTTCTGTCATGTGAGTAGCTAGGATTAAAGCCTTTTAAAGATGGGTGGGGAGGTGCTGGCTTTGAGAAAATAATGAGAGATGCATTGGTTTATGAACAGTATAATTTTTAGCTGGCATTTTGTTTTCAGAAGTACTCCCAGACTTAAAATACATTCAAATTGTATTTGAATGTTAAACCAGGATGATTTTGCTGTGCATGAAGTCCTTGTTTATCTTCTAGAAATGAGGGAGGCTGGCGGTGCTTTATGTGTCAGGCTCACCCTGGCCCTGGATTCTCTCAGCTTTTTAGAGTCTGGAATTGAGCACATTGTAGTTGAGTATGAGGTAGCAGAGCCCTTTAGGACATGATGTGCATCACACCGAGGCTTTTAAAAATAAATGATCAGATGCCAGGTTTAGTTGTAAGATGGCATGTACAAAAGAACATGTTTGGATTAAAACCCAATGAGCCCTAGATTTATTTCAGATATATGTAGTGGTAAGAGTTTTTATTCTCTCCAATAATGTAATATAAAGTAGAAGTTGTTTAAGTGATATAATTATGGAAAAAGCATATGCTACAACTTTTTGGCTCAGGCTTGCTGAATTTAATACAATTTTGAAGAATTTTTTCTGGCCCTTCTCTAAATTTTTTTGGTGAGTTTAAACTTCCAGACTCTTACTGAAAATCTTCTGTAATCCCTATTTACTAGTTGGAAAAATGAAAGCACACCAGTGGACTTGATGAAATATATTTTCAAGGATACTGATTTCAAACAGGTGCCTATTAAAGTAATGTATTTTAAATAAATAAATTAAAAAAGAAAATATTCTTCCTCTCTGAGAAAAAAATTACTTGGTCTGATACAACATCTGCAATGTGCAGTGTGTGCAAGCATGCATACAGTAATTATTTACTTCCTTGCCTGATTTTTATCTCCACAGTTTCAAGTGTTGTTCCTAATAAATAGGACTGGGGCAGCAATATTTATGTCAGTGTTCAAAAAATTGTTTAGAAGATAATCCTTCCATCAGTAGAACAGTAGAGTAATAATCAACAACACAGTAAAACAAATTAGGTTCAAAGTGTTCTCAAACACACAAATGAAACACTGAAAGGAGAGTGACTGTTATAAATGGGTTGGCACTGTTAATGATTAAAGAAGTAATAGTAAAGATATCAGTTTAGATGATAATGTTATTTCTGGACTGCCACTTTGGTTTGTTACTTGGGTTTTTCTTCCTTTATATATGGCAGGAAAAAAACCCCTGCCAAGGTGTTGTTGCATTAAATACCCTTTTTCAACTCCACAGTTTTCTATTAATACTGTTCTCAGCTCTTTTACATTTACAAAATAAGTAATTTTATTTGTTTTATTACTTCTATAGAATGAAACGAGGAAGGAAAAGTAATGAGGCCAACAGCGTTCAGAGTTCATCTGAAGACACAACTGAGAAGGAATCCAAGAGACACAAGGTTGTAGAGAAGAAAACCACAGTTGTGCAGAGTCCTGACTGGGCAAACCTGCTCCAAGACATTATCTTGCAGGTGTTCCAGTACTTGCCACTTCTGGATCGTGCTCATGCATCCCAGGTCTGCAGGAGCTGGAACCAAGTGTTTCATATGCCTGATCTCTGGAGGTGCTTTGAGTTTGAGCTGAATCAGCCAGCCACCTCGAACCTGCGGACTACACACCCTGAACTAATCAAGCAAATAATAAAGAGGCATTCCAATCACCTGCAGTATGTTAGCTTCAAGGTAGTGTGTTTTATAGGCTTTTTGAAAGTAACTTTTATTCTAAAAGGAAGAGGGCAGCTGGCAGTGTGGTGGGTGGCCTTGTTTTCAGGCTTAATATACGGAAGAAATGGATTCTCTAAATGGACATGTAGACATGGAGGTTACCTCCCAATTAATTTGTTTGGGTATATTTTCAGGACCAAAACTTGGAGTAACAGTACTGGACATACCTTTTCATTGTCTTGTTTCTGTTAGATGGGAATTTTTTTGGCTGATGGTGTAGTTTGTTTGGGGTTTTTTTGTTTGTTTTTGTGGGTCCTTTGTTGGCTTGTCTTCTGGGTTTTTTGTGAGTATTTTGGTTGGTTTTGGTTTTTTGAGGTTTTTTTGTAGCAGTTTAGCTGCTTAAAATTCTGCTTCATGAAGTGGACAGAAATAGTTCTGATATGACTGCATGTGTGGGTAACTGTCTCGGAATTAAGTTCAGTCAGGATGCCTAAGTTGAGCATTTCCCCATTTCACATCCTGTAGGTACTTGGCTCTAATATTCATGGTTAGAAGGCATCTAATGCACAGAGAGTGACTTCAGTACTACTAGTCATCAACTAGCAGTTTTAATATTAAATTGTATGGGATTGTCTGTACTCAGCACAACTGCCTTTCAGGGGACTGAAAAAGTACGTGCAATTTGCATAGGATGGTGCGTGTACTCATAGTGCCTGGCTGAGAAATAGCATTTGATGAGAATTGGTTCTGTTCACCTTGTGAATTATTTTCAGCAGATGAAAACCTTTAATGTGGCTTACATACCAGTGTGTTTTGGAAGGGGGCTGTGAATCTCATGGCTGCATATGCATCAGCTGTGTGAGAAATTTGGAAAGGAAATGTGTTCTGCAGCAAGTTCAGCATACTTGTTTCTGAGATCAGGCAGTTCTAATGCTGGAATCATCAGCATGTGAGTAGCTGAGTCACCTCTGCCTGATCACTGTATTGCTACTGCTTGCTTGCAATACCAGATACAAGCTGTTACCACATGGTTTGCAGGGCTTTTATCAGCATCCAAATAAAGAAAACCTCAGGCTGTAGTGGAGTGACCTCCCAGTGTCTTATCTCCTGTCTATGTTGCTTTACACCCAAAGAATTTTGGGTGCCCTTTGCTTGTACGGTGATCCATCATTTCTTTAATGTGTCACTTCAGTTGTCCTCAGTGCTGCAGAATACATGAGGAAGTGGGTGTAGCACTCACCGTTCCTCTGTAAAGGCTGAAAACAAGAGGGGTGTTTTCTGTAGGCAAAGAAGGGATGAGATTGTTGAAAATCAAGGTTTTTCAGCTTGTGTTTGAACAGAAAATGAACGTTCATTGGACTTACCAAGGTAGCATGGCTTGTGGTGGAGTTAAATTTGATCCTGTGATCAAGCTTTCTAGTGTTCTGTAGGTTTGCAAAGCTGTCATGGCTGCTGTACATAAGGGGTCATTGAGAAAGCACATCTGAGTATCAGGGGAAGTCCACTGGAGGCACACTAAGTGATTTGGTTGTGTAGCAAGCTGACTAATGGAGGTTTTGGGGTTTGTGTTGGCTTCCTTGGTTTGGTTTTTTTAGAGTATCCATTGCATCTGTTGTGGTTTTAACGGTGAAGGGCCAGTCATACAGGGTCCTATGATAATGCACTTAACTCTCCAGCAGCTCAATTTTATGAACTGAGCCACTGTAAAAAGAAGTGGCTTTTGCACATAGTAAGGGATTTATAGAATTCTTGTATTTTGTTAAGGAGGAATGTAAAGAGGAAGTGGAATAGGCTCTGGACACTCCACTTGCTTGTTATTTGATGTGAAATGAGTATCTTGGAACAAACTGTTTAGCTGACCCCTCACCATGCTATATTCTACCAAAGTGTTTAGAAGAGTAGTAAATTTATAGCAAATAGTCTTGGATTTTTGATTCATGCTTTTTGGGGGAATAAAGAATAACATTGATGGATTCACAATGAGGGTTTTTTTTTTCCATCATATTTCAGAAAGTAAAGTGAAAAAAAAGTTAAAGAGTGTATTTGCAGTGCATTCTGAACACGAAATTCGTTTTGTTTTAAGGTGGACAGTAGCAAGGAATCTGCAGAAGCAGCTTGTGATATTTTGTCACAGCTTGTGAATTGCTCTCTGAAAACACTTGGGCTAATTTCAACGGCCCGGCCAAGCTTCATGGATTTACCAAAGGTATTTTATTATGTATATTTTCTATTGCAAAGTATTGCAGTGTTTCTTACAGTACTTCTGTAACTTTATGAAAAGTTCTGTTGTAGGAATACGAATCTTTGATAAAGAAAAGTTTATTAGTGGTCTGGTCTCTCATAAAGGGAGGAGCTGATATGTACAGTGATGGATATATGAAGTTCCATTCAGTTTCCGAATCACATGAGAACATAGGCCTGACCTTGTTCTTTCAAGTCCTCCTATCTGTTGACTTCAGTGTAGTGCTGAGCAGCGTGGTGCAAGTTAAGAGGCTAGACAGTTCAGGTTTGTGTAGTTGTGTTGGAGGGTTTGTTTAGGAGACAATTACACTCAAATGAGTGGTAGAGTTTTATCCTTGTGGACTTGCCATAGGGCTTACACGATCTCTTCAGAAAGAAATAGGATCATGTTTTGCAGGGCTTCATGTCAGGCAGTCAAACATTAGGATCCTTGGTGAAGTGCACTGTATTTCTGAAATTTTCACTCAGGATTTTTACCTTGCATTTTTACAAAAAATCAGATCTTGTTAGAAGGCATTTAATCTGGAAGACAACAAATCTCTTATATGTGCTTCTAGAGGACCATCCCTGCTAGTGAAGTGGAAGTGTACTATTGCTAAGGAGCAGGGGAGTGGTTGTGAAGGGCCAGATACAAACAGACTGTTAGCTAGACCTCAGTGGTGTTGTGGCTGGTGATGGCACTAAGGACAAGGAAGAATTAGAGACAGCCTCGGGAAAGGAAGTAGGCTGCAGATAAGGTTAGCTACAGAAGGGTTATCAGTTATTATCCTTGCAGTGGTCACTGCCACATCATGTAGCTCTCTTGAATGCGTATTTTTAATCCATAATTTTCAAAAAGGCTTTTCAGATATTTAACTAGTTTTGCTCTGATTTTTTCCTTTTCCGATGTTCTTCGTGTGTGATGATAAGAAAACCTGAATGTAGTGAAAACAATCCACAATGTGTTAAAAATACTTCGTCCTTTCAGCTCTTTCTTACTGTTTTCTTTATTAATCTGAATGCTGCTTTAGCTCTCTTAGTTTCACTGGAGGGGTGTATTAGGGTCATGTCCAGCTTGCTGAGTAATTACTTGTAATTGTTCATGCTATGTTCTTATTCAGCTTCAAGGCTTACAAAGCACAGGCTTCCTTTTTTTGTTCTCAGTCAGTTCACATTTGGCCTTTAAAAAATAGATTCAAAATAAGCCAAAGTTAGCTCTAAGTATAATTTGCCTTTTGGTGCTTATGACTTCAATCGTTTCGTCACCTGCATAAGGGACAACTAGTGAAACTAAAGAATTGTATTTGGCCATGACTGAATTCTTGTGGGAAGTTGTTACTGACAGGTCCATTAGATGAAAAGCAGACAAAGATGAATTAATTTGGAAAATGGTTAATACTTAGCTGTGGTTTTGGATTTTTTTTCCTGGGGTGGTGGGGGTTTTTATTTTTATCAGACTGTATAGGAAGTCTGAAGTACTTGGCATTATCTTCATCAGTGCTCTCTTGTTGTCAAGTGACCTGACATGTGGGAAATATCTGTAATGCATATTTAGAGTTGTGTTGCCTGTCTTTTCACTAAGTACATTCTAGGTGAGTAGAATCTTTTAAAGAATCGTGCTACAGATGTGGCAGTACTGAAAAGATGAGCTTTTACATGTTGGGATATTGCCTGTTTCCCATTAGCTCTTCAAACTAGAAGGTTCAAGTTATCTTTTTTTATAAGTGTGGTTAACTTTCTTTGCCTTTCTATTTAACAGCCTTCTTTTTCTAAATACAGAGAATAAAAACACAGTACTAACACTCTCATAATACAGAGTTGAAGTAATATTAAAGCATCTTTTCTTCTGTACATAACATGTATAAGCAGCATACTGTCAGGATAGTTGGAGTGGTCCCTAAAGCCAAAGTGTGTGAAGATTCTGAGTTGAGCTTCCTGTTTCCATTTGCATGAACTGACTTCGAAAGTTTGTGTAAACGTGAAAGCAGTAAGTCCTACTCTAAATCTAATTGTGTGGCAGTTTTATCAAAAATCACAAATATATTACAATATACATGAACAACGAACAAATGAATGAACAAATATTGTTGGTCAGTTTTTTAAGATACTTAATGTACTGCATAGAGAAAGTATTTTTTTTCAAGTCTTCTATTAGGTCAGTCTTAGAAGAAATCATGAAGATGAGCTAACTATTCACTTCATTCCACCAGTGGTTTTCACAATCACTGCTGTATCTGCTCCTTAGTCTGTGTTTCTCAAGTTCAGGTTCCTAGGGCTCTGTGTTTAATAATAAGTTTCAGTGGTTATGCAAAAATGCTGAGCACTTGCCCTACCTTATCTATGCTGCTTATTCAGTAATTAGTTGATTTCCTGCTCCTTCGCTCTGTTTGGACCACTCCAGTTAGCTTCCCAAGAAATTGGTCCAAACCCTAAATACTCCTGTGTGGGTGGTAGGCAGGCAGTACAGTCATTTGGCTTTGGATACAAACACTCCTGACTATGTTTGCATCTCACCAGTGCAGCACAACTTGCTGTGCAGGAATTCCTCTTCTAGAAGATGCTTCTTTTAGAGTGTGACTTGGCTCATCTGTTCAAAGGACATTAAAAAAAATCCTCAAGATTAGGGCTTCTAGGCTTTCCCTTTGCTTGTGGTCTTTCTGTAGATTTAAATTTGTGCAGTGGATTGCCCAGGGTCAGATTTTTGATTAACATCTAATGTTACACATTCTGATTTGCCTAATTCATAAATGGATAATGAAAAATTATTACACTTCCTCTACTAAAAAGTGTCAGTTTTAGTATTATTTTTTAGTTATGCAATATCAAAAGAATGCTTTTTCAACAAATGCTGTCAAGAAGTAAAAACTAGGACTGCTGTGTACAGTGTAAAACCATTGAGGTTTTTACTTCAGATACTACTCTTTCATTTAAACTTCCCTTTTTTTTTCAGTCTCACTTTATTTCTGCACTGACAGTGGTGTTTGTGAACTCCAAATCCCTCTCTTCACTTAAGATTGATGACACACCTGTAGATGATCCGTCTCTCAAGGTTCTGGTGGCTAACAACAGCGACACGCTCAAACTGTTGAAAATGAGCAGCTGTCCTCATGTTTCTCCAGCTGGTAAGCTACTGTGGTTTTGGGGTTAACCTGTTCAGGAATTTTTAGTTGGTTGGTTGGGATTTTTTAATGCGTGCATTAAATTCTGTCTGAAACCAGTACACTTCTGAAAACATAGGGGTGGGGTAAGAGGGAATATGAGTATGGTATTACTGACAACTGTCCCTGAATAAAGTACTTTCAGCTGGTGGTCAGTCCATCTATCCTACCCCTTCACAGTGACTACTGGGCTAATAATAAAATAGTGCACGTCTGTTGTGGGCAAATAGTTAACCCTATGTGGAACTTAATGAGAATGTATCAAATTGATTGTGGTCTGTTTGTGCAATGACGAAGTATTCCAATACAATTAAGCTTTTTTGGAATACAGGTTTCTTTTCCATACTTCATTATGTGTGGGTTTTGACTGTTGCCATGCCAGGAAGATGCTGGTTTAGTCATTCTGAAAGATGGTCATTGCTGGAGAATAATTGCAGACAGCATCAAAAAGGGGAGACGAGACTGAGCTGTCCAAAACTTCTGCAGTCACCAGATGTACTTCTCTAACGCTCTTAAGTGTGTCTGTAACAAGAATGAAGCCAGCTCATACCAGAATGAAATCACTCAAGATTGTTGAAGTTCACAGAATTCACATTCGTAGTAGACTTACGCAACACACAGCAAGTTTAAGATTTGTTCACAGCTCATCAGCTTAACACTCAGTTTTTCACTGAGAAAGGGAAGAGGAATTGTAAATGAAATGCTGGCAACTTAGTATGATTTCTCTTCTGAGGATGAGTAGAAACTATAGAAACCATAACACCATAACTTTCTGCATGCAAATACATTGCAGCTGTAAATGCTAGATTTATTATCTGTCAAATTCACCAGCAGGATTCCTGTAAGGGGAAAGGGGAAAGCAGTACTGTTGCAGAGGGCATGTTATTGTAGTGATAACAAACAAAACAAACTTGATAGCTTTTGCAAGTGTAGCTCTCAAACAAAGCCTCTTGTATAAAAAAGTCCTGAAGGTGCAGGACTGGTGTTTTGCAGCAGTCCAGCAAAGTGTTCATGGAATTAACTGCAATATTGCCTCCTCCAAAGCTTTCTAATCATAGATGAAGGTTGTTTAAATTGGCTTTTCTGACTTAAAATTGTTTTTTGAGAATCCTTGTGTCTTAGAAGTGCAAGAGCCATAACATGTCTGTCAAGAGGAAAAGGCTTCAGCAGTAATTTGTAGCTAGGCAGAGGGAGTCATTTCCTTGGACTTGGATCTAAGAGTAACCTGTCAACTCTAGCAGACTTTGCTGGTTTGTGGATAATCTTGCTAGAAGGCTTCATTGGAACATCATACACTTGATAGTTTGGGAGGAGGTATGGGTGTGTTCTGATTGATGTATCTTGCATGGTTGTAAATAGAAGGAACAAAGGGTAAGAAATGGTTGTGCCTATTTAAGGAGCACAAGTACTATTGTCCTTCATGGAGAATGAATAGATTGGGGTAAAATGCATTAGTAACAAAACCAGGGAGTGCTGAGCAAACAGTAAGAGAGTTTAATTGCTTAATTCAGATATGGGTGTGCCTTGAGATGGAGTAAAAAGTGGATGCACTGGGTTTCTGTGGCACTGTTTTGTGGGGCAATGAGGGGGCTACAGGAGTGGCTTCTGTGAAAACTGCCAGAAGCTTCCCCATGTCCAGCAGAGCCAAGGCCAAGCCCATCAATGATAATGGTAGTGCCTTTGGGATAATGTGTTTAAGAAGGGGGAAAAGGTACTGCAGGAGTGCAATTGCAGCTGGAGATGGGAGTGAGAATGCATGCGAGAAACAACTCTGCAGACACCAAGGTCAGTGAAGAGGGAGGGGCAGGAGCTGATCCAGGTGCCGGAACTGAGATTCCCCTGCAGCCCATGGTGCAACCATGGTGAGGCAGCTGTGCCCCTGCAGCCCATGGAGGGCCATGATGGAGCAGAGATCCACCTGCAGCCCGTGCAGGACCTCATGTTGGAACAGGTGGATGCCTGGAAGAGGCTGTGACCCCCTTTGAAGCCCATGCTGGAAGAGTCTCTTGGAAGCACATGTTGAGAGAGGAGCCCATGGTGGAGCAGGTTTGATGGCAGGAATTGACCATGTGGGGAGCACTGGAGTCTGTTACTGCACGCCATGGAGAGACCCTTGCTGGAGAACTGCAGTCTGAGAAGGACTCCCACTGGAGAAGTTTGTGGGGGACTGCTCCCACATGAGGGACTCCATGCTAGAGGTGGAAAAAAGTGTGAGGGGTGGTCTCCCACTGAGGAGGAGGGAGTGGCAGAGACAATGTCCCATTCCCTGTCCCCCTGTGTTGCTGGGAGGGAAGGAGGTAGAGAAAATCATGAGGAAGTTAAGCCTGGGAAGAACAAAGGAGTGAGAGGAAGGTGTGTTAAGGTTTCTCATTACCCTACTCTGATTCAATTGATAATAAATTAATTTCCCCAAGCTGAGTCTGTTTTATGCATGATGGTAATTGGTGAGTGATCTCTCCCTGTCACCCTTATCTTCACTCTTGAGTTTTTCACTGTTTTCTCTCTCTCCTGCCCAGCTGGGGAAGGGAGTGATTGCACAGCTTTGGTGAGCACCTGGTGTCCACCAAGTGGAACAAAGAAAGAAGCTAGTATGTGAATAGTTGTCTTCAAGAGCAGGCAGTCTGCAAAAATGAGACTCTTAAAGGAAAATGTGACCTGGATTTTTTTTGTAATGGGGGTGTTATAATTAGCAGACTGCTATAAATGTGGAAAAACTTTATTGAACCAAAAGGGCTGTGAGTTGCAAAACTAATTACTTAGAGATGCAGTTAAAATGTCTTCAGATTGGAGGAGGGGGGAATGTTCATTACTAGGTCAGTTCTCAAGAAATTTTTTAGTGAAGGACAGAAGAGAGTAATGAAAGTAGAGCAAGAGAAGCTCCATTACCGCAGGGATAAAGATTGATATCAGTGAATTGCTCTAAGTTACTGTACAAAGATGAAGAGGCACGTTTGAGTTTGGGCTGGAGAAACAAAGGCAGTGATACGTTTGTAATCTTTGTGAGCTTATCTGAAGTTTCTTCTGTCTGTTGTTCCCGCTCTGAAATACTAACTGTTGGAACAGAGGGAAAGTGTTCCTGTAAAGGTGGTGTTTGTGCTGTGGCATGGGGATAGGAGGGCTGCTTCTCTTGGAGTGGGAGTTGTGAAGCAGAGCAGATGTCAGGTGTGCCTTCATCAGGGACATCATGGGTCAGGGATTTTTTTGATGCAACTCTGTGCAGTAAGATCAGAGAGCAGAGCCATTTACCTCTCAGTAACACAAAGATGTAGGCAGTGCCTAGAGATGTTCTGTGAAGTACGTGGGCTCCAGGCAGGCCCTCTAGTAGCTGTCTAGGCTGTATTCATTGTCAGCTCTGTAAGTAGGATGCATAATTGCATTGACAGACCATGCATATCCAGTTCTAGACTCATAAAAATCACAGTAAGTTGAACCCCAGCTCTTCCCTTTTTGCATTGCACTGGTCCATAATGCACCCCTAAAGTTAACAAAGGTTGTTTGTGGAGGGATGGCAGTCAGGACGATATGAGAAGATGTATACGGATCTTGAAACTGCGTAAAATACTTTGTATCTCAACAGATCTAGGTATTCTGAAGCAGCATGTCTGAATTTCCTTAGAGAGTGATCATAGTAACCCTTCTGATTCATGCAATGTTTTTGCAGTGATTTTAAGAAAGTGTTTCTGTGCTCAGTACAGCATAGTAAGCTTCTCTTAAGTTTAATAGCTGCACCTTAAAATAGCTGCTGTTTTCTGAATTTCTTCCTGTTGCTTCAGAACTATAGTGTATTGAACCCAGGTTTTTCAGTTCCATGTTAAATGCTATGTTCTCATTCCTTCTCTTAATGGAAAGGCAGTATCCTACATTTCATACAGTTTTCTGGGTCACATGAAATGCAGAGGACTGAATGCTCTTCTAAGTGCTTTTATTTTTTTCAGTACTGTTACTAGTATAATGCCATCGCTTGTATCTACAAATAGTATGGGTAGAAACCTTAGACTGACCTGGATTCTCTTTTTAATGTTTTTGTCTTCTGTGAGCAGCAGATCATATTGAATCATTAAAGAGAGTCTGAAAATTGCTGTTTTAGAAATTACTGATCCAAATTTCTAGTGTTTTGCCTCTTTATTGCTGGAGTTTTTCCGAGTCTAAGCATTTATACTTTCCTAGAAAAAACAAATACTGACAGCAGCAGCCTCTCCATTGAATTAAAATCTAACATTCATTTTACTTTTGCTTCATGTTTGCTTTCTTCAGATGACAAATTTCATTCACAGTTGCTTTGTCAGCCACAGAGCAGTCAGCAGTTCTTCCAGAGCTGGGTAATGAAATACTTTTATCATGAGTAAGGACCTTTTACAAAAATGAGGTTGAGTATATGTGGTCTTACAACTGGGCAGAAGAGTAAGAATATGCTATTTATGTGTTTGTCACTTGTGTTTATGTGTTTGTTCACTTCTTTATGATTCCCAGCAAAATAGAGATGTAGTCACATTGTGTGTGTCTGTCTTACATGTAGGTACAAAGAAGTCACAGGATCCTGCTTGTGAAAAAGATTAATGTTCAGGTTGTCCAATATGATTTGGTTTCCATTTAAGGTCTTGGTTGCACGTTTGAAATAGGTGCCCATAGCACCCTCCTGACACACATAAACAAATTCCCTCCTGTTTCTTGTTCAGTCATCAGTGCCTTTATCTGTGTAAGCCCTTGCATAATGTTCTCTTCTCACAGGGATCCTTTGCGTGGCTGACCAGTGCCATGGCTTGCGTGAGCTGGCACTGAACTACCACCTGCTGAGTGATGAGCTGCTGCTTGCTTTGTCTTCTGAGAAACACGTCAGGTTAGAACACTTGCGCATTGATGTGGTCAGCGAAAATCCCGGACAGACTCAGTTCCACACGATTCAGAAGAGCAGCTGGGACGCTTTCATCAAGCATTCTCCTAAAGTAAATTTAGTCATGTACTTTTTCTTGTATGAGGAGGAGTTTGACCCGTTCTTTCGTTACGAGATACCTGTCACTCACCTTTACTTCGGGAGGTCAGTCAGCAAGGACGTGCTCGGCCGCGTTGGGATGACGTGCCCGCGGCTGGTCGAACTGGTGGTGTGTGCCAATGGATTACGGCCGCTGGACGAGGAGCTGATCTGCATCGCGGAGCGGTGCAAGTACCTGTCGGCCGTGGGCCTCGGAGAATGTGAAGTCTCTTGCAGTGCCTTTGTGGAGTTCGTGAAGATGTGTGGCGGTCGCCTCTCTCAGCTCTCTATTATGGAGGAAGTTTTGATTCCTGATCAGAAATACAGCTTAGAGCAGATTCATTGGGAAGTTTCAAAGCATCTTGGTAGAGTCTGGTTCCCAGACATGATGCCCACTTGGTAAAGTCCTTAAAAGACTTCAGGGCGAATGGAGTAGCACCTTAAACCCAAGCTTACCATATTGCAATTTCCTGTATAAGCTTATTTAATAATATAGGTTTTACTGCAAGTTAATTAATGGCTTGATTAGAAAATTAATTTTTCTTTCAAAAATTACTTTTGGAACTTGAGAACCAAAAGAGTTCACAGCTCCAAAACCTGTTTTCATCCAAACAAAATTCAGGTTTCTGTTTTAGATTTATTCCTTGTCATTTAAAGTGACCTCAAACATTTTTGGAAATAAAAATCATTTAAAATATTGAAATGCACTTGCAAAATACCAGTTTTAATATGCTGTTTTTCTTTGATTGAGATTAATAGTATTGGACACAATCATATTTGATCTTAAAAAGCCAAGCAAAACCCCACCAAAATTGCATGCTTTTGTTGCAGACTGTAGCATTTTGAAATCCAGTCACCTCGATGACAAGATGACGATTTTAAGAAGTGTTTAGTAGCCTGTGAAATACACATTCTGTTAAGTCATAAAGGCAAGAGCAATACACAATAATAAGTTTAGACAACTAAAGTAGTAAGTTTACCACCTTATTAAGATTATTAATAACAGATTATTAGATCCATCTAAAATGTATTTAAAGCGCTAACAACCATAGTGTGAGCTACCAAAAGCGGTGTGGGGTTTTTTCCACGCTCTATGCATTTTAATGTAGTTTGCTTATGGGGTCTCAGATCTGCATCTAAACCTGTTTTAAGGTATTTTATGTCTAGCTCAGGAAGCGAAAGCATTCTGGGGAAAAATGTAGATACATTGTATTTAAAACCACACTGGAGTTAATGAGCTTTTCTTGCACATTAACCGGTTTGGCAGCATACAGTGAGATGGAATAATGTATGGTTTGTGAAATGAACCCAGCAATGTTATTGGGATGACGTGGGTGTGAGTAATGAGGTGAGAAAGGTAAAATTTGAATGTTGACCAAGAACCTTTTCACAAAACCTTAGACCTTTTGGCTGCTTTCAGTTTGACAGAAATGACATTGGAACAGTTGCTTAAGCTGTATAAACTAACTGTATACTGTAAATCTGTTTCAGAAATGTTTATGTATAAAGTGGATGTTTGATAGATAATAATTTTTGTATACCTTTAATTCAGCTAGTTCTGTCATTTCATAATATTTAACAATTCAAAAGGAGTAGACTTGGTGAAGTAGAGCAATAGGCAAAAATTTGTTTTGAACATTTGATAAATCAGTTTTATTAAAGAAAGTGTTTTAGTTTGTAAGTGGTGTAGGCAAGACACTGCCTGTGATCTGGATGTGGCTTGTGACTTCATTTCTTACTGCCAACAGTTATTTTCTCTTTGAGGTTGCTGATGGTAACACTGAAGTGTTGCCCAGACAGCTGCATGTTTGAGAGATGTGGTCAGCCCTCAGCAAGGCAGAGCTGCCCCCGCGGGCTGGGTTGAGCTTAGCTGGTGGCTGCTTCTCACTTGAGCTGTACAGCTCCTTCTGGTAGTAAGTAGATTTCCTTCATCTCTGATTTCAGTCATGTTTATCCAAATGTATAATTTAGTGTAATACACTTATGAGTGTATTTAAGTTCATAACTATATTTTGAGCAAACAATGCTCAGCAGACTGCACATCTTTATAGGGGAGTTGTATGTTTCTGTAGAGCTTTGATTTAAAAATTGCATTTTATGAAATACGCGGTTTTTGTATTAGAATTTGTTAAATTAATGTAATACTATAATTTGCTTTTATTTGTACAAAAGGTGTCAATATATTTAGTCTGTAAAAGTAAAAAAGCTCTGTGTCTTCTATAATCCGACTCTCAGAACTGCCTGTATGAGAAAGGTGGAGTAACACTTGTAGTCTGGGGAATAGGATTTAGTTTTCACTAAATTAATGTGAAGTAATACCATTAGTAATGGAACCAAAACCTCTTTGGGCCTTGACTGCAGGTGTCACAATGCTGGCAAGGTAAGTCATCAACATGTTGGTAGTGGGAATAACTGAAAGGCAAGGCACAACCTCAGTACCAGATCCCACTCCTGGAATTCACACTGTTGAAACCCAGCGTTCTGCTGCTCACAGAGAGGCCTCTGTCAGACCCTGGTGTGAGGAACACAGTAGGAGCTGAAGGTGGCAGGGTTGGTTGTAGCAGAGCTGCTTCCCCAGCAAGGTAACTGGCTGACTCTGAGAAGGCTGTGATGTTGCACTGACTTCAAAAAGTCCATCCTGAGTGCAACACCACATTATACCAGTTATTAAGATGTTCAGCACAAGAAAACTGCTTAAAAGCAGTTGCCTCTCCTTCCAGTGAAGGTCAGCAGTTTTTATACCTTGAATCAATCACTGCATCCTTCATTCAGATAATCCAGCTATAACGTAACCTTGCCAGGCTAGCCTACAGTGCTTTTTGAGAAAATTCTGTACTTCCTATTTTGCCCTCCAGATGTTGAAACAAATGAATAGTAAACGCATAAAAATCATGGCACAAGTAGTAAAGAGTACACAGACTCATGAAGTTCACTAGAAACACAAACATGAGTGTTATAGATATATCATTTTTCCCCAAGTTCACCTTTATTTCTTATTTTCAGAATAACAAAACTCACTGTTGGCTCTGTTGTCCAGTTTTGGGTAGGAGTTAATGTGTGCAGTGACAAATCTTACTTCTGAATCCAAGTGATGACAAGTTATGATATTGAAGGCAGCAGCTCTTCTAATCCAGAACATGTGCGAGTGGGTTTGTGAGGAGGAAGGCAGAGAGCATTGGTACCAGTGATTTTCATTGCACGGCCCTTTGGGAAACAGGAGCAGCACACTCCATTTGACCTTGATGGATGGCGAGCCAGGATCTGCTTTGCTGGAGAACTCCCCTGAAATGAAGTGTAGTTTACAACCCCGAGTATCTTACGGGTGTAGCAATGGAGCAGTTTTGCACAAGACCACTGTGCAGACCTGGAAATTGTTGTAGTTGATACAGATGTTGATACAGAATACAGAATGATTGTATATTTTTGCCCTCAAGTGGAACATGCATAAGAACAGGGAGCAGAACCAAGCACAGTCTGAAGTGATGAACAAGTCCTGTATTCAAAGTGTGAGTAAAGGCTGAGTGACAGTGACACAATGCCAGGCTTATCCTTGAGCCTGGCAGTTTGGACAGTCCCCTGGTTCCTACTGTTGGGTAAGTGCTAATACCACCTGGCTGTGAGTGAAATGAGGTGAGATCATACCTGTATCTGCTCCCTGTGTGACTTTGGGGAGGAGGCTATCCTTAAGTGTTTGAGGTGAATAGGTGGTTTTCAGTCACAAGCAGATCATCAGGTGCACAGAAGCCGTTCGTGACATCTAACACTTCCTTTTTAAGTTGTAAGTGTCTTTTTATGGATCTATTCTGGGCTTGTCTAAACTTCACAGAATTAGCCTGTTCATCGCCTCTGGTTTTTCTGGATCTAACTCAAAGATTGTGAATTCTGCCTACAAGAGAGCACTGCACTCAACAACTCATTCCAGTGCAGTGATTGCAGTTTAACTGCAACAACAGCACCTCTTTCAGGACTGCAGTTTGTACTGGTGGAGTTTATTCCCACCCAGCTGTGCATTCAGTCTGAACTATTAATTAACACACAACCCCCACTTCCCCCAGCTGGGAGAAGCAAAGAAAGTGAGAGCTCTCATAAGTATTGGCCTCAGAAGGAACTCAAGTATGGTACATAAAGGGCAACTCCTACATTGACAATGGGTACCTTTAAACTGAGGATAGCGTTCAGAATGTGAAATGTGGCTGCATGGAGGAATCCCCCCATCATTGGCAGTATGATCTATGAGCTTGGTTCCATGATTCCATTTCCCCATCAGAGCTTTGAACAGTGGTTTGGGATGTTGGGGCTTTTTCCTGGGAAGACAAATGTGGGTTTAATAACATTGAGAGCTTCAAAGTCATAAAAACATGCATCAGTGAGAATGTAACTTCTGTAGACAGGCTTGCTGCAGCCCCTTTGACTTCCCTAGAGCCTCCTGCATTACCTTCCTGGTGGTGCTGTGTGGTGCTTGGTTGCTGGCTGGGGTGAAAGCATGACAGTATCTTAATCCAAAGCTGAGCTCAGTCATAAGGGCATGTGACTTTGGCTAAAAAGACTCGAGTCTTTCAGTCTGAGGCAAAAGATGAAGTTTCACCTAACAGTGGAAGCAGCAGCTTGAAGAGGGGTGTGCTCATCCTGTCATTCCTCTCCCATTACCTCTCATGCTCATCCCGTTACATGATAATGCAACTCAACTAATTAATTTTAGTGACTTTCTGAATACAAAGGTAATTTTCTGCCATTCTTATTATTTGAATCCAAACACTGTGTACTCTCTCAGTGCAGCAGGCTATTAGCTTGGCTCAAGCCAAATGAAACCGCAGCGTTGCGTTCCCGTGTTCCTGCCTGGCCACAAGACAGCAATAACCTCTGCAGGAGGAGGAGCAGGACAGCAATAACCTCTGCTGTGCAGGAGCACTATTTATTCCACACCTAGTTTTAAAAAAATCATCAAAGCGAGCAGTGAACAGCTGGAGATGACTACATTGCTGCAGCTGTGGTTTTTCTGTGTGCAGGCACCTCAGTAGTTTCCAGAAAGCCAATGTTCCTCTGGCTTTGGTCCCTTGGGTTTAAGGGGAACTAATTAGTTGCCAAAATGCTCTAGGCTGAGCCTGCAACAGGATGCTAGGACACCACTACTGCAAACATCACTGCCAGCATGAGGCTGCAGTCACATTTTAGAGGCAGCTCTGTGACAAGCATGAATTGTTAACTCTAATGTTGATGCTCCACAAGGTGTCATTACTTCTTTCCTATTAAGAATTCTATGCTGTTTTTAAAAAATTGAAAGGAATATACACAAGTTCCATTAAGCTGACCCAAGTGAAGCCTCAAGTAGACTTTTAAGATAATAGACTGGTAGAACACTGCAATTATGCATGAGCTGACATCAAAGCAGGCAGGTTGGCTTTTATCTGTGCCACAGAACACACATGAAACTGAAGAAGAGCCATCTGTATTGTGTTTACAGTGCAGTTGAAGGAAACAAAGTGGAGAAAAAGCATCACCCACGCCATCCTCCAGTACATTGACTGCCCCAGAATACCAGAGAATCCTTCACAAATAGAAGAACTACAGGAACATCAGTGTAAGGCACATGTGGATGTGTCCAGTTCCTTCAAGACACTCATGTTGAGCGAGTTAGTCCTTGTAACTTGTGTCTCACCTCTGTTGGTGGCCAGGTGCCATCTGCTGCCACTGGCCATGCATGTGGAGAGCACCTGAGCCCAGAGCAGGCAGCTGCCTCCCCATTCCCCCTCTGGCACTGCAGTCTCCCTTCAGGCAGCAGGGGGCCATGGTTACATGGAAGCCGGCCAGGTCAGAGATGCTGAAGCGTTCATGAATGTGTTATACAGGTAGTAAGGAAACAAGTGCAGAGTCTTTCACCTGGTACAGGAAAGCCTTCCCAACACGATTTTTTACAGTCAGCAGTGACACATACAACCCTTTAACACCATCATAGTAGTGCTCCAAAATAGTTAAGAATATTTTGCCATAAAGGCAAGTTTTGTTCTTCAGTAGACAATCATACACCAAAGGATGCTTTGCTTCCAACAGGCAAAGGGACCTCTTCATAAATTATTTTGAGATAAGGGGACTTCATAGGTAAAAACCAATATTCCAAATTGTAGAAGAGGTAAAACTGATGTTTCAAGATAACATGATCAATTATTTTGAAGAGATTCACAAAAAACTCTAGGGCACTCTGATGAGGTTTAAACGGATTGTAAAAGTCTCTTATAGCTGCTGCCAGTGTCTTGTTTCCTTGTGGTCCAAAAATAGATGTTTCATTCCCCAAATAAATAGGTTCTCCACTGAATAAAATTATGCTTGTATAGTTTGTTTGTATCTTCTTAAATACAGCTCCCAAGTCAGCTAGTTTCTGGTAGGTTCTCAGTATAAACTTGGAGCACTCATAAGAGTCAAACCACACTGTTGACTTTTTGTCAGGACTTGCTTGAACTGTCCAGGTCTCGTAGTAAATGCCAGTCTCATTGTCGTATTTTACCCATTGTGCCATTTCATTAAACATGGTTCCTGCAAGAGATGAAAAGTATTGCAGAGATGAGGTAACAAATTCAGGATTCAAAGTATTTTCCATCTATTTCAAGGTTCACCTGCCTCCCCTGCAAAAATTTACCTATACTACCTCACCATACACAGACACAAAGCTTAGGTTGGAGGGGCAAGGGATAACCCACTGAATAAATGACATTTACATGCAGGTTATTTCAACCGTGATTCCTTTTCCTTATCCTACTATGCCAGAACATTCAACCATCAGGGAATCATGACACTTCTCTTTTTGCTTTATCCATGCAGACAAACAGGGCAGAGGTAGTACAGTCTACAAGAGATGCTGGCAAAATGCTCATCAGACCAACAGACATTTCTGCACTTCAAGTTTTAATTAAATTTAAAAATTCAGAGCAGAAATTCTCATGTCTCTTCACAAAAGAGACGAAGACTGAGACAGCCTGCTGATTTAGCAGCTCCACAGCTGGCAAATCTGAATTGAGCCAAATTATGAGTGGGATGTAAGACCACTGAGATGGGATGCTTTTTGCCAGCTCTCTGAAGGGAGCAAGTTCAGCTCATGATGCAGTTCATCTGTGCTTGCATCGACTCACCCTCTTTGACTAGAAATCTGAAAGTTATTGTGAAATTCAGACAACTGAAAACTCTCAGAGGTGTTACTTCCTGAAGTTTCATGGGAATGGAAAGCAAGAGACGTGAGGAGGACTAACAGTGCCTCCACGAGGCACCAGTGTAGCCTCACCTTTCTTGGGCATCAAATAATCCACAGAGAGAGGAAGCTGTTCCCCAGCTGTATGAAAAATTTTAACCTGGTATTCATACAGAAGCATCCAACTGTATCGGGCATCAAATACTTCAGTCACAAACTACAAACTCACAGGAAAGAAGCTCCACTTCCTTGTTTAAAGAACTGCCTAGAATTTCTTAGCAGCACAGGATAGATCATGCAGACACTGAGGCCAGCCAAGCTGCTAAGGGTGGAAGTGGGCACACACAACGCACCACATCACAGGAGCTGACTCTCCACTGTATCTTGCACACCACACCAACTCCAGAAACTAAGTGGTTTTGGTCACACAAAATGTAACTCTCCAAGTCCTCTGTGAACTTTTTTTTAAGTCATTCACTCTACTGCTAGATCAATCAATCAGATTTATTTGAATTACCTTTTTATTTTAGCATTGCAGTGATCAGTATATACCAGGAAACTTCCGGTGATCACCTATGTATTTTGAAATGTAAGGCCTAGGTTTGTTCCACAACATATGACGGAGACCTATTACTGGGGACATTTTCACAGTTTTTAAGACACATAATGAGGGGGACAGAAATAGAGATTAATATTTTTATATCTTTGAGACTGTTTCTAAAGATGCCTTATTTGTTTGCTCAGTAATGAACATGTTTTCAACAGTTTTGTTATCTCAGCAGTCATCTGCCACTTCACAATGGAAGATTTTGTTTTGGTGAAGCCATGTGAAAAGAATCCATAATGACTCTGTATAGGCTGTTTTGCTATTTTTACACTCAAGAGACTCAAGTGTTTCTGTACAGCAACACCAAATGACTCACTTATCAACTCTCCAGTGTGAATTGTTCAAAAGGCAGCAGCTTCATCCCATTTTCTGTATTCAAGAGTGTTTGAAATTAGCAGCATTGACTAACACTGCAAATAACCTACAGAACATAAATTAAAAGATACTTCTTTACAAAAGACAAGGCTGACTCTGTATTTTGTATTAACATTATCCAAACCATCTAAAATCTACCTGATATTGTAGTCACAAGAACCAAAGTTCCATTTGCCTTCCAGTGTGCATCATCTATTCCTTCATAAAAGCAGGCAGCTCCCTGGTTACACCAGAACGGTGCATCCATGCCAGGCCGCAGATGTGGAAATGTGCAGTTCCCAAGTTGGAAGAGCTCATACCACTCCATTGTGTAGTTTTTGCCTGTTAGAGAGCTCTTGAAACCCACAGCATCATGCATAATTTTCTGGAAAATAAAAAACCAAAGAACCAAACCACCAAAACTTTGATTTCATAACAACTTCAGCTTGACCTGTACAGAAGGTAAGATGCTCAGGAGCTGTTCTGTAATGGGGTGAGAAGAGGGGAGGGAGTTCCTGTAACACTTAGATTATAGATTCAGTAACACTGAAGCACAACACACCAGATTGCATGACACACATTCTTTTATTCAGAGCATCATGCTGTCTCAGTGGTTGTCTATCCATCCATTGTAAATTCTGTCACTTGGAAGCAGATACTCAGCTCATCATCAAGACTCAAGCTCACTTTTGAATCCTTAACTTCATGGGGGTATCAGAGAAATAAAGAGCAGAACCAAGTTACCAAAACCAGATCTTGCTAATGAATGCCATAAAACTAATGAGATAAATACTTTATTTAAAAGCTGTATAGTAAAAACATAAATCCAAACTTAGTTAACAACTGAGATAACAATATTTGAATCTACTTCCATTTTTGACTCTTTGTGCTTGGTTTTGATTCACTAACATTTCTTTATTAATTAGGAATCATGCTTTGAAGATTAATTTTGCTACTGCTATAACTATAAATATTACTAAAGCTGAGACTCCATATTTGCATGACTCCATGAATGGAGACTTCAATTCCATACTGATCATAACACTCAAGAAAGAACTGTAAAAGCAATCAACTCCTCATGATCCACCATTCTGACCAGCTGGCTGTCTGCTCCTGACAGATACCAATGTCCAAGCAAATATGTGAGCTTTTAACAAGAGAAAAATTAATACACTAAGCAACTATTTTATCTAAGGGGACAAAGTATTTTCTTGATGTGGTGATAGCACAGAAGAAAAGACACCCAAGGCATAATGGTGTGTGTATACAAAGCACTCATTATGCAGCTACATGGGGGAACATGTTCACCAAGGATTCTGTTCATGATCTTGTCTTTAGCTGAGCTAAATCCTGTACATTTTGTTTGAAACTTAGTGCTCTTTGAGTATCCTCCCTACAGATAGCCTAGCTCTAATTGTGTGCTCTAATATTCTTCCATACAAGCATATCCCACCCTTACAGCTCCCATTCTTGATACCTGCTGTTCAATTCATCTGAATTTGTCACTCTAACTTTGTCAAAAACATCACCTTACCAAATGTCCTAGTAGGTCCCCATACTTGAATTCCCATACTGGAGCCTGTAATCGATACACTTCAATGACATCCTCTTCTTTCATAACTGGAATGGCAGAGCCAGTGGGACAGAAGGTGTAACGAGCTTGGCAGTAAGGGTCAGTTTTTGGACGGTAATCAAAGCGCCTGTGTTGAGAAAGAGAAGCACACAGAATGACAAGCACAGCTTTGCAGCTGGAGTAACTGTCATGGCTTCCTGAGGGGGACAGCTTACGTGTCCAGCACCCCCAAACACATTCTGTGACCCAGACACTGCAACACTTGGAGTACACAAGTTCATAAGGGTGCTGGGGTGCACATCTGCAGAAACTTAGGGACATAAGGCACACCAATGGAAATCATGTTGTACTGATCATGAAGGAGTGGAAATAATGGGGATTACAAAGGGTGACATAGAAGATCAGAGACACACAGATGCTGAGTAAAGGATAGCTTGAGATCTACCTCAAAAACATTCTCCTGACAATTTATTTATGTGGGGATTGACCAATTTGTTCTTGATATCCTATAGTAAGAGGTCCCCAGATGCAGCTATTTTGACTCTACAATATTGCCAAGATCAGAAAAAGAATCAATCCCTCTATGCTAACTTAGATAAAGAGGTCTAAGAACATAGCTGGGATCATTGTTTCTGTTTCATTCCTATTAAACGTCAAAAAAAACAGAGACACAATCCACTTCCTTATCATGCTATATTCAAACAGCAAAGAACCTTTTTGACAAGTGTATGGGGGGGTCTGTGGCCAGGTTTTGGTAGCAGGGTGGCTACAGGGGTGACTTCTGTGAGAAGCTGCCAGAAGCTTGCTCCATGTCAGGCAAAGCCAATGCCAGCCAGCTCCAGTATGGACCCTGCATTGGGCAGAGCTGAGACAATGAGGAATGACAGCAACACCTTTGTGATAACAGATTTAAGAAGTAAAAAAAAGTTACTGCACCAATGTAATTGTGGCCAGAGAAGAGCAGGGTTAGAATATGTGAGAGGCACAGCCCTGCAGACACCAAGGTCAGTGAAGAAAGAGGAGCAGGAGCTGCTCCAAGTACTGGAGCTGGAGCTGTGGAACAAACCACACTGGAGCAGGTGGGTCCCTTAAAGAAAGCTTTGAAACCACAGAGCAGGCTGCAGACCTATGGAGAGAGGAGCCCATGCTGGAGCAAGCTTCCTGGTAGGACTTGTGACCCTCTGGGGGACCCATGTTGGAGCAGACTGTGCCTGAAGGATTGCATGGAAGAGTGACCCATGTTGGAGCAGTTCATGAAGAACTGCTGCCTGGGATGGACTCAGGTTGGAGAAATTCATGGAAAACTTCCCTGTGGAAGGGAAGGGACCCCATGCTGGAGTAGGGGAAGGACTCCTCTCCCTGAGCAGCGGCAGGAACAGCATCTGATGAAATGAGCCTGACCCCCATTCCCCATCTCCCTGCACCACTAGGGGGAGGAGGCAGAACCTGGGAAGGAGAGAGGGGTGGAGCAAAGGTGTTTTTAAGATTTATTCTACTTCTTATTATCCTGCTCTGGTTTTGTTAGTAATAAATTCAATTAATATCCCAAAGCTGAGTCTGTTCTGCCTTCTGATGGTATTTGGTTAGTGATCTCTCCCTGTCCTTATCTCAACTCACCTTGTCCTTATCTCAAAATACCTTGCTGTATTTCCCCTCCCCCCTCCATTTGTGGAGGGGAGTGATGGAGTGACTTTGGTGGGCACTTGGCATCCAGCCAGGATCAACCCACTGCAACAGGTCTTCCTGTTTCAAGTTCCTTCAGAGTCACCCCTGTATTTCCCTTAAAACAAAGCTCCTATATTCCCGTTACCAAGAAAAATTGGCATGCACAGCTTGTCCAGATCTTGTCTGGTTAGCCTGAGAGTCTAACATACTCATCTGCCCAGGGCTACTGACACAAATACCCCAGCCATGAGATGACTCAAGGACACAGAACTTTCTGAGCAATACTAAAGCCAGCAGCTCAGCTGAGGCATCACTGATTTTCCCTGTGGACTTCTGGGAACTCCAGCAAGTCTACCTTTATTTTGTCTGGGGTGGGGGGGGGGG